>JAWNOJ010000012.1:0-10213 GCA_035046065.1 Chymomyza procnemis | reverse complement strand
AAACTCTAATAAATACCAATAAACTCTAATAAACAACATTAAACAGCAATAAACAGCATTAGATAACAAAAAACAACGACAATTAACTATATTAAGCAGCAATAAACACCAATAAACTCTAATAAACAACATTAAACAGCAATAAACCGCATTAGACAGCAAAAGACAACAAAAAACAATGACAATTAACACTATAAAGCAGAAATAAACAACAATTAACTCCAATAAACACCAAAAAACACCAATAAACATCAATAAACAACATTAAACAGCAATAAACAGCAATAGACAACAAAAAGAACGACAATTAACAATATTAAACAGCAATAAACAGGATTAGACAACAAAAAACAACGACAATTAACTACATTAACCAGCAATAAACACCAATAAACTCCAATAAACACCAATAAACTCTAATAAACACCAATAAAGACCAATAAACAACTTTAAACAGAAACAAACAACATTAAACAGCAATAGACAACATAAAACAACGACAATTAACAATATGTTTTATTAGATAATAAACCCCAATAAACAACATTAAACAGCAATAAACAGCAATAGACAACATAAAACAGCGACAAATAACAATATTAAGCAGCAATTTACACTAATAAACTTCAATAAACACCAATACACAACATTAAACAGCAATAAACACCAATAAACTCAAATAAACACCAATAAACTCTAATAAACACCAATAAGCAACATTAAACAGCAATAAACAACATTAAACAGCAATAGACAACATATAACAACGACAATTAACAATATTAAGCAGCAATAAACACTAATAAACTCCAATAAACACCAATAAAAAACATTAAATAGCAATAAACAGCATTAGACAACAAAAAACAACGACAATTAACTATATTAAGCAGCAATAAACACCAATAAACACCAATGAACAGCACTAAACAACTTTAAACAGCAATAAAAACATTAAACAGCAATAAACAGCATTAGACAGCAAAAGACAAAGACAATTAACAATATTAAGCAGCAATAAACACTTATAAACTCCAATAAACACCAATAAACAACATTAAACAGCAATAAACAGCAATAGACAACATAATATTAAGCAGCCAAAATCACCAATAAACTCCAATAAACCCCAAAAAACACCAATAAACATCATTAAACAACATTAAACATCAATAAACAGCAATAGACAACAAAAACAACGACAATTAACAATATTAAACAGCAATAAACAGCAACAGACAACAAAAAACAACGACAATTAATAATATTAAGCAGCAAAAATCACCAATAAACACCGATAAACAACATTAAACAACAATAAACAGAAATAGACAACAAAAAACAACGACAATAAACAACTGTAAACACCAATAAACTCAAATAATCAGCAATAAACACGAATAAATAACATTAAACAGCAATAAACAGCATAAGACAAGAAAACACAATGACAATTAACAATATTAAGCAGCAAAAATCACCAATAAACTCCAATAAATACCAATAAACAACATTAATCAGCAATAAACAACATAAAACAGCAATGGACAACATATAACAACGACAATTAACAATATTAAGCAGCAATAAACACTAATAAACTCCAATAAACACCAATAAAAAACATTCAATAGCAATAAACAGCATTAGACAACAAAAAACAACGACAATTAACTATATTAAGCAGCAATAAACACCAATAAACACCAATAAACACCAATAAACACCAATAAACACCAATAAACTCTAATAAACACCAATGAACAGCACTAAACAACTTTAAACAGCAATATACAGCATTAGACAGCAAAAGACAAGAAACAACGACAATTAACAATATTAAGCAGCAATAAATACTTATAAACTCCAATAAACACCAATAAACAATATTAAACAGCAATACACAGCAATAGACAACAAAAAACAACGACAATTACCAATATTAAGCAGCAATGAACACTAATAAACTCCAATAAACACCAATAAACTCTAATAAACAACATTAAACAGCAATAAACAGCATTAGACAGCAAAAGACAACAAAAAACAACGACAATTAACAATATAAAGCAGCAATAAACAACAATAAACTCCAATAAACACCAAAAAACACCAATAAACAACATTAAACAGCAATAAACAGCATTAGATAACAAAAAACAACGACAATTAACTATATTAAGCAGCAATAAACACTTATAAACTCCAATAAACACCAATAAACAACATTAAACAGCAATAAACAGCAATAGACAACATAATATTAAGCAGCCAAAATCACCAATAAACTCCAATAAACCCCAAAAAACACCAATAAACATCATTAAACAACATTAAACAGCAATAAACAGCAATAGACAACAAAAACAACGACAATTAACAATATTAAACAGCAATAAACAGCAACAGACAACAAAAAACAACGACAATTAATAATATTAAGCAGCAAAAATCACCAATAAACACCGATAAACAACATTAAACAACAATAAACAGAAATAGACAACAAAAAACAACGACAATAAACAACTGTAAACACCAATAAACTCAAATAATCAGCAATAAACACGAATAAATAACATTAAACAGCAATAAACAGCATAAGACAAGAAAACACAATGACAATTAACAATATTAAGCAGCAAAAATCACCAATAAACTCCAATAAATACCAATAAACAACATTAATCAGCAATAAACAACATTAAACAGCAATGGACAACATATAACAACGACAATTAACAATATTAAGCAGCAATAAACACTAATAAACTCCAATAAACACCAATAAAAAACATTCAATAGCAATAAACAGCATTAGACAACAAAAAACAACGACAATTAACTATATTAAGCAGCAATAAACACCAATAAACACCAATAAACACCAATAAACACCAATAAACACCAATAAACTCTAATAAACACCAATGAACAGCACTAAACAACTTTAAACAGCAATATACAGCATTAGACAGCAAAAGACAAAAAACAACGACAATTAACAATATTAAGCAGCAATAAACACTTATAAACTCCAATAAACACCAATAAACAATATTAAACAGCAATACACAGCAATAGACAACAAAAAACAACGACAATTACCAATATTAAGCAGCAATGAACACTAATAAACTCCAATAAACACCAATAAACTCTAATAAACAACATTAAACAGCAATAAACAGCATTAGACAGCAAAAGACAACAAAAAACAACGACAATTAACAATATAAAGCAGCAATAAACAACAATAAACTCCAATAAACACCAAAAAACACCAATAAACAACATTAAACAGCAATAAACAGCATTAGATAACAAAAAACAACGACAATTAACTATATTAAGCAGCAATAAACACCAATAAACACCAATAAACTCTAATAAACAACATTAAACAGCAATAAACCGCATTAGACAGCAAAAGACAACAAAAAACAACGACAATTAACAATATAAAGCAGCAATAAACAACAATTAACTCCAATAAACACCAAAAAACACCAAAAAACACCAATAAACATCAATAAACAACATTAAACAGCAATAAACAGCAATAAACAACAAACAACAACGACAATTAACAATATAAAACAGCAATAAACACCAATAAACTCCAATAGACACCACTAAACTCTAATAAACACCAATAAACTCCAATAAACACCAATAAACTCTAATAAACACCAATATACACCAATAAACACCAATAAACAACATTAAACAGCAATAGACAACAAAAAACAACTACAATTAACAATATTAAGCAGCAATAAACACTAATAAACTCCAATAAACACCAATAAAAAACATTAAATAGCAATAAACAGCATTAGACAACAAACAACAACGACAATTAACTGTATTAAGCAGCAATAAACACCAATGAACTCCAAAAAATACCAATAAACAACGTTAAACAGCAATAGACAACAAAAAACAATGACAATTACCAATATTAAGCAGCAATGAACACTAATAAACTCCAATAAATACCAATAAACTCTAATAAACAACATTAAACAGCAATAAACAGCATTAGATAACAAAAAACAACGACAATTAACTATATTAAGCAGCAATAAACACCAATAAACTCTAATAAACAACATTAAACAGCAATAAACCGCATTAGACAGCAAAAGACAACAAAAAACAACGACAATTAACACTATAAAGCAGAAATAAACAACAATTAACTCCAATAAACACCAAAAAACACCAATAAACATCAATAAACAACATTAAACAGCAATAGACAACAAAAAGAACGACAATTAACAATATTAAACAGCAATAAACAGGATTAGACAACAAAAAACAACGACAATTAACTACATTAACCAGCAATAAACACCAATAAACTCCAATAAACACCAATAAACTCTAATAAACACCAATAAAGACCAATAAACAACTTTAAACAGAAACAAACAACATTAAACAGCAATAGACAACATAAAACAACGACAATTAACAATATTATGCAGCAATAAACACTAATAAACTTCAATAAACACCAATACACAATATTAAACAGCAATAAACAGGATTAAACAACAAAAAACAACGACAATTAACTACATTAACCAGCAATAAACACCAATAAACTCCAATAAACACCAATAAACAACGTTAAACAGCAATAGACAACAAAAAACAATGACAATTACCAATATTAAGCAGCAATGAACACTAATAAACTCCAATAAATACCAATAAACTCTAATAAACAACATTAAACAGCAATAAACAGCATTAGATAACAAAAAACCACGACAATTAACTATATTAAGCAGCAATAAACACCAATAAACTCCAATAAACACCAATAAACTCTAATAAACACCAATAAACAACTTTAAACAGAAACAAACAACATTAAGCAGCAATAAACAACATAAAACAACGACAATTAACAATATTAAGCAGCAATAAACACTAATGAACTCCAATAAACACCAATAAAAAACATTAAATAGCAATAAACAGCATTAGACAACAAAAAACAACGACAATTAACTATATTAAGCAGCAATAAACACCAATAAACACCAATAAACAGCAACAGACAATATAAAACAACGACAATTAACAATATTAAGCAGCAATAAACACTAATAAACTCCAATAAACACCAATAAACAATATTAAACAGCAATAAACAGCATTAGACAACTAAAAACAACGACAATATTAAAGAGCAATAAACCCCAATAAACTCCAATAAACAATATTGAACAGCAATAAACAACAAAAAAACAACGACAATTAACAATATTAAGCAGCAAGAAAGAACAATAAACAACAATATACTCCTATAAACACCAACAAAAAATATAAGACAACAATAAACAGCAAGACACAACAAAAAACAACGACAATTCACAATTATTAAGCAGCAATAAACACCAATGAACTCCAATAAACACCAATAAACACCAATAAAAAACATTAAATAGCAATAAACAGCATTAGACAACAAACAACAACGACAATTAACTGTATTAAGCAGCAATAAACACCAATAAACTCCAAAAAATACCAATAAACAACGTTAAACAGCAATAGACAACAAAAAACAATGACAATTACCAATATTAAGCAGCAATGAACACTAATAAACTCTAATAAATACCAATAAACTCTAATAAACAACATTAAACAGCAATAAACAGCATTAGATAACAAAAAACAACGACAATTAACTATATTAAGCAGCAATAAACACCAATAAACTCTAATAAACAACATTAAACAGCAATAAACCGCATTAGACAGCAAAAGACAACAAAAAACAACGACAATTAACAATATAAAGCAGAAATAAACAACAATTAACTCCAATAAACACCAAAAAACACCAATAAACATCAATAAACAACATTAAACAGCAATAAACAGCAATAGACAACAAAAAGAACGACAATTAACAATATTAAACAGCAATAAACAGGATTAGACAACAAAAAACAACGACAATTAACTACATTAACCAGCAATAAACACCAATAAACTCCAATAAACACCAATAAACTCTAATAAACACCAATAAACACCAATAAACAACTTTAAACAGAAACAAACAACATTAAACAGAAATAGACAACAAAAAACAACGACAATTAACAATATTAAGCAACCATAAACACTAATAAACTTCAATAAACACTAATACACAATATTAAACAGCAATAAACAGCATTAAACAACAAAAAACAACGACAATTAACTATATTAACCAGCAATAAACACCAATAAACTCCAATAAACACCAATAAACAACATTAAACAGCAACAGACAACAAAAAACAATGACAATTACCAATATTAAGCAGCAATAAACACCAATAAACTCCAATAAACAACAATAAACACCAATAAACAACATTACACAACATTAAACAGCATTAGAAAACAAAAAACAACGACAATTAACTATATTAAGCAGCAATAAACACCAATAAACACCAATAAACTCCAATAAACAACATTAAACACCAATAAACAGCATTAAACAGCAAGAGACAACAAAAAACAACGACAATTAACAATATTAAGCAGCAATAAACAACAATAAACTCCAATAAACACCAAAAAACACCAATAAACATCAATAAACAACATTAAACAGCAATAAACAGCAATAGACAACAAAAACAACGACAATTAACAATATTAAACAGCAATAAACAGCATTAGACAACAAAAAACAACGACAATTAACAATATTAACCAGCAATAAACACCAATAAACTCCAATAAACACCAATAAACACCAATAAACAACATTAAACAGAAATAAACAACATTAAACAGCAATAGACAACAAAAAACAACGACAATTAACAATATTAAGCAGCAATAAACACCAATAAACTTCAATAAACACCAATAAACAAGATTAAACAGCAATAAACAACATTAAACAACAAAAAACAACGACAATTAGCAATATTAAGCAGCAATAAACACCAATAAACTCCAATAAACACCAATAAACTCTAATAAACACCAATAAACACCAATAAACAACTTTAAACAGAAACAAACAACATTAAACAGCAATAAACAACAAAAAACAACGACAATTAACTATATTAAGCAGCAATAAACACCAATAAACTCCAATAAACACCAATAAACAACATTAAACAGCAATAAACAACATTAAACAACAAAAAACAACGACAATTAACAATATTAAGCAGCAATAAACACCAATAAACACCAATAAACACCAATAAACAGCAATAAACAGCAACAGACAACAAAAAACAACGACAATTAACAATATTAAGCAGCAATAAACACCAATAAACTCCAATAAACACCAATAAACAACATTAAACAGCAATAAACAGCATTAGACAACAAAAAACAACGACAATATTAAACAGCAATAAACCCCATTAAACTCCAATAAACAATAATAAACAGCAATAAACAACAAAAAACAACGACAATTAACAATATTAAACAGCAAGAAACAACAAGAAACAACAAGACACAACAAGAAACAACGACAATTAACAATTATTAAGCAGCAATAAACACCAATAAACTCCAAAAAACACCAATAAACAACATTAAACAGCAATAGACAACAAAAAACAACGACAATTAACAATATTAAGCAGCAATAAACACCAATAAACTCCAATAAACACCAAAAAACAACATTAAACAGCAATAAACAGCATTAGATAACAAAAAAACAACGACAATTAACAATATTAAACAGCAATAAACACCAATAAACTCCAATAAACACCAATAAACAACATTAAACAACATTAAACAGCAATAGACAACAAAAAACAACGACAATTAACAATATTAAGCAGCAATAATCACCAATAAACTTCAATAAACACCAATACACAACATTAAACAGCAATAAACACCAATAAACTCAAATAAACACCAATAAACTCCAATAAACACCAATAAACAACATTAAACAGCAATAAACAACATTAAACAGCAATAGACAACAAAAAACAACGACAATTAACAATATTAAGCAGCAATAAACACCAATAAACTCCAATAAACACCAATAAAAAACATTAAACAGCAATAAACAGCATTAGACAACAAAAAACAACGACAATTAACTATATTAAGCAGCAATAAACACCAATAAACACCAATAAACAGCAATAAACAACTTTAAACAGCAATAAAAAACATTAAACAGCAATAAACAGCATTAGACAGCAAAAGACAAAAAACAACGACAATTAACAATATTAAGCAGCAATAAACACTTATAAACTCCAATAAACACCAATAAACAACATTAAACAGCAATAAACAGCAATAGACAACATAAAACAGCGACAAATAACAATATTAAGCAGCAATTTACACTAATAAACTTCAATAAACACCAATACACAACATTAAACAGCAATAAACACCAATAAACTCAAATAAACACCAATAAACTCTAATAAACACCAATAAGCAACATTAAACAGCAATAAACAACATTAAACAGCAATAGACAACATAAAACAACGACAATTAACAATATTAAGCAGCAATAAACACTAATAAACTCCAATAAACACCAATAAAAAACATTAAATAGCAATAAACAGCATTAGACAACAAAAAACAACGACAATTAACTATATTAAGCAGCAATAAACACCAATAAACACCAATGAACAGCACTAAACAACTTTAAACAGCAATAAAAAACATTAAACAGCAATAAACAGCATTAGACAGCAAAAGACAAAGACAATTAACAATATTAAGCAGCAATAAACACTTATAAACTCCAATAAACACCAATAAACAACATTAAACAGCAATAAACAGCAATAGACAACATAAAACAGCGACAAATAACAATATTAAGCAGCAATTTACACTAATAAACTTCAAAAAACACAAATAAACAACATTAAACAGCAATAAACACCAATAAACTCAAATAAACACCAATAAACTCTAATAAACACCAATAAGCAATATTAAACAGCAATAAACAACATTAAACAGCAATAGACAACATAAAGCAACGACAATTAACAATATTAAGCAGCAATAAACACTAATAAACACCAATAAACAGCATTAGACAACAAAAAACAACGACAATTAACTATATTAAGCAGCAATAAACACCAATAAACTCCAATAAACACCAATAAACTCTAATAAACACCAATAAACAACTTTAAACAGCAATAAAAAACATTAAACAGCAATAAACAGCATTAGACAGCAAAAGACAACAAAAAACAACGCCAATTAACAATATTAAGCAGCAATAAACACTAATAAACTCCAATAAACACAAATAAACAACATTAAACAGCATTAGACAACAAAAAACAACGACAATTATCTACATTAAGCAGCAATTAATACCAACAAACTCCAATAAACACCAATAAGCTCTAATAAACACCAATAAACAACTTTAAACAGCAATAAACAACATTAAACAGCAATAAACAGAATTAGACAACATAAAACAGCGACAATTAACAATATTAAGCCTCAATAAACACTAATAAACTCCAATAAACACGAATAAACACCAATGAACAATATTAAGTAGCAATAAATAGCAATAGGCCACATAAAACAACGACAATTAACAATATTAAGCAGCAATAAGCACTAATAAACTTCAAGAAACACCAATAAACAACATTAAACAGCAATAAACACTAATAAACTCCAACAAACACCAATAAACAATATTAAACAGCAATAAACAGCATAAGACAACTAAAAACAACGACAATATTAAAGAGCAATAAACACCAATAAACTCCAATAAACAACATTAAACAGCAATAGGCACCAATAAACACCAATAAACAATTTTGAACAGCAATAAACAACATAAAACAGCATTAGACAGCAAAAGACAACAAAAAACAACGACAATTAACAATATAAAGCAGCAATAAACAACAATAAACTCCAATAAACACCAAATAAACTGCAATAAACAACATTGAACAGCAATAAACAGCAATAGACAACAAAAAACAACCACAATTAACAATATTAAACAGCAATACACAGCAAATAATTCCAATAAACACCAAATAAACACCAATAAACCCCAATAAACAACATTAAACAGCAATAAACAGCATTAAACAACAAAAAATAACGACAATTAACAACATTAAGCAGCAATAAACACCAATAAACTCCTATAAACACCAAT
>JAWNOJ010000008.1:230000-257500 GCA_035046065.1 Chymomyza procnemis | reverse complement strand
CTCTAGACAGTTAGGCATTTTCTTTATTCATTTATCTGAAAAAGTGGCTTCACCACAGAGCAGCAAAGGAACCCTACCGAGAGGAATTTAAACCTTTCGGTGCCGGTGTTGTCGGCCATTTTGTGGGAGTATCGTGGTGGCTGTGTTTGGTACCAAAATTGCCGAAAGAGTCATTTTGATTCGATGTGGAGTTCTCAACCGCGTGCTGTTGCCCATAAAACAGAAAAAGTGCCCATGGATAGAAAAAGAAAAATCAGCTCGGGCTGATTGGCCTGAGGGGCGTTAGTTGGCGCATTGAACTGGATATTTGATCAGCTCGGGTTTAAGCCACCAACGTGACATGCCACGTTAAATAAACTCAGGAGCAGATCCAGTTTGACTGTAGTGCCGAGTTTTCGTGTAGGGAAGAGTTGACAGCACTGACCAAAATCTTTAATCTTAATTTTTTAGGTCTAAAATAAAGAACAGAAATTACGAACAACACTACATAAATAACATATAGAGGACATATAAAAGAACACAGAAACATCATCAGGGTCAGGGAATTGTTAGCATTAAGCGTCCATTTTTGTTCTCACTGAGTACCAATGCAGTTTGCACTGAGATAGATCTTTTGTACCAGTTTCGAAGTTTAAATGTAATATTTATTATATTTTATCGCAACATTTTTTTTTTTTTCAATATGGCTCGTATTTTTTTTATTTCGCTAGAAATACCATAAACTCGCTAGAGAAAGATGTTCTTAATGCAAATGGGCGTATTGATGAAATTCGACGAATCAAAGACACTATTCAACGAGAAAAGGGTGTCCTTCGCAGTGAAATTATTAAATTGAATAACAATATAGCGGATATAAAACATGATATGATGACAAAATCGAATATTATCAGCTCCCTTAACCTGGATATAGTTAAGTTAAGTGTTAAGTTGGATGAAGCACATTTGCTAAAAGCTAAAGCTGAAAAAGACAGACATGAAATGTCGCAGGAAACAGAGACTTTACATAACCGTATTGAATATTACCATGGTAAGATACGGCACTTTTATAAAACTCTTTATTTTTGGGTAATATATCATTTTCTATCATTAGATCAGCTGAATTCAAAGGTCAGCATGGTAAATGATCTTTCCGAAAAGCTTAAAGAAAAGATTCATGTGACGCACAATCTAAATAGGCAACTTGATATATTCTACTCTCAAAAAATGTCTTTACGACATAATCTTCAAAATGTGACGCAAGAACGTGATTCCTTTCGGACAATCCAAAATGTAAGTAAGAATTTAATCTTTAAATAGGTTTTTTTTCGTAACGAGTCCATAATGTTTATAACACCAAAAAAAGAAAGTGGCGGAACACACCTCAAAATGATCAGAACAATTACAAACGATAACATAATATCCGTCTGTCCGCCTATCAGTAGGTATACTATATTTACTTGACGTTTTCTCAAAAATATCTCTAAAAAATAAAACGTAACAAATCTCAAATTTTTAGCGTTGCATAAGCAACCAGGGGGCAGTATTTTTTATTGCGTTTGATGGATGATGGAATCGGTAAAATAAGCCATGCACGTGCTTAAGTACCGAGGTCGGATGTGGTCATTGGGACGGGATAAATAGAAAGTTCTGCATTTAAACCTGCCAATTACGATAAAAGTTGTTTTAATACAAATAGTAAATTATAAACTAGTAGTACTAGTAGTATCTACTAGTAGTAATAGTAAAATATAAACTTAGGCCATAGTTTCTGGGGGATATTCCTACATTACCATAAATAGCAAAATCATTCTCGAAAAGTGGATGGCTCTTACATGGATTTCATAAGCTTTTCTAGTCAATCTTATAGTTTAGGGGATGCTACATACACCCTTTTTTGGCGGGTACCAACTTAAAATACTTATGTGATGCCAAATAAACTTGTCTTTATGATATTTTCCTTTGTAGAAATCTGTGTTCCAAATTCAACAACTTACGGCCGAAATCAAGTCCAATGAAAGACATATAATTACTTTGAACTTAAAAATAGAGCATCTGCAAAATAGTGTAAAGGAATTACAATCATTGCTTAAGCAAAAGAAAAATTTTGTAGCAAGAGTTCTCGTAACTATGCGCGATTTAAAGGTAAAAAATGGCTTACTTTTGAAAACTTTCGCAAATGATGAAAAAAGAATGGTGAAAATGACCCATGAGCTAGAAGATCTACGTAAACATTGCGATATGGTTGGGCTACAGATGGTACGACGAAATGATGAAATTATGATTTTAAGCGATAAACTGCAGCTTGCCCAAAACGCCTTAGACAATGGCGTCATTGAGTACAATAAGCGCATTGAAGATATATGGGGGTTAAAAAAAGAAATTTCAAATCTTTATAGAGAAAGTAAATGTTTGAAAAGAGGAGCAAAGAGCACTGCAAATATGCGAACAGAGATTTTACGTTTACAAAAAACACTAATTCAAGAACGAATTCAAGTAAGAGCTTTAGCCGAGGATGCCGCCAAACCAAGTGGCTTGCACAGATGGAGATTGCTTAGGGGTAAAGACCCACAAAAGTTTGAACTTATGGATAAGTTACAAATGTTTCAAAGGTAATTGTTAATTGTCAATATTCTTAAAAGAAAAGAAATTAATTAAAAATTTTTTTTTTCAGACGGTTCCTTAAGCAATCTGTAGAGATGTCAAATATGAAAATTAATTTGAAGAAAACCTTTAAAACCAATTCCACTTTTAAAGAAATGATATCAAGTTTACCATCGGTTGATGTAAAACAAAAGCTGGTAGTACAGCAGGTATGTATGTCAGTTCAACAAAAACAATTTGTAATCATACAAAAACTATTGGAACAATCAAGCGTATGAATTTTTAGACTATTAATGTCGGAAATAATTAAATTGTAAAAATCTTCATATATTTAAATGTAGTACATCCAGGGTACAATACTAGATCGATCCTCAATAACAAAATGCTTATCATTTCCAAAAAGCATAGTTATCGGTTGAGCCATGTCCATCGGTCTGTATGAACATCTAGATTTTTGTGATTATATAGGAAAGGGTCAAAATATTTTTATTTTTAGTAACAACTTTGTATTGAGTTATGTGTACAACATTTGTAGAGATTAGCTTTTTGTATTTATAAGTTACATATAAGAGTATTCTAAAGAATTTTTAATTTTTTTATCTTGGTAGTAATGTAATTTGCAAAGATTATTATATTACTCTCTTTGTTTTGAACCGCGCCATGGCACACATAAGTAATTTTTGCAAAATGTGTTTAAATTATAATTCAAATGAGAGTGCACCAAGAAAAAAAGTTAAATTTGACGATTCTAATTCGGAAGTCGCGCAATAAACATTGGCGAATTTAAATATATAGCGAGTGTTAATATAGCTTCCCAGGTGGCGCTGCAAGGAGGCTGTGCATCAACTTGAAATCATTTGAGATAGGGATCGTCATGGCTTTCGCCAGGTTGACTCTTTTAAAATCTAAATTCAGGCTCATCCACTATGATTTAACCTGAAATGTCCGGACATTTAATAAGGATCCCGGAACTGAGATAGACAAAACAAGGTTGCTCTAAGCAAGCAAACTGTGATTGGTTGATTAGTTGGCCACCATGTTTCCCGGTTCATCCCTGTAAGTAAACGGCTGGCTACAATTTAAGGAAAGAATCGATGCAAGCGAAGAACGACAGCTGTCGAACGAGTCAATCGCCTCAACAGAAAACATTTTAACCCGCCAGCCTTTTACTGCAGAGATAAATCTGGTTGGAGATACGCAGTGTACGGTGGGATAATGGAATAGACTATTTATACAATCTACTAGCATGCGACAATGCCACAAAGCTGGCCATTGGAGAACATAACCAGATACCATCAATTAACGTCAATATGTAATAGTAAATTTATTACAAACGCAATCCTCACTCATCGCCAAGGATCTCTGCACTGCCGAAAGTGTTATGTTGCCTAGAAAAGGCGCCTAGGCTCCTATCTTGTAGCTCTACTTTTGAAGTGATCAACGAATTCACGTACCTTGGCACCACCATGAATATCGCGGCGTATGCACGGGTGTTCGATAGAAAGAAATTTGCGCAAATTCTTCGCTCCCTTTCGGATTGGGAACTTGTCTGAGATCTACAACGCCATTCATGCAGTCCAGAGTACTACGGAAAAATATGTGCATATAATACGAGAATATTATTTTAGAATAAATGTAATACATTTTTATCTTTTTTTTATAGAACATGCTGATTGGAAAAATTAGAATCACGAAACTTTCAGATTCAAAACTGTCACGTATTTAGATGCTTTAGAGAAAAAAGATTTTAAAGAACAAGTAAACTCGCACTTCAAGATTCGAAAATGGAAGAGTTCTGCACATTCAAGTTGATCTTATGCTATATCTCTATATCAATACATACCTTATTTTCTCGTCTACGACGACTAGTGTTCGCTATTTTTTTTTTTTTTACCATGAATACTTTGCAATTTAGATTTCGCGATTTCTTTGGGTCTAACCATTGCGTATCGATCACGTATTTTATGCCTAATCAATCATTCCCGCAAAAATTTAATATTAATTTATAGCAAAATAATAATTTTATTCTTTAAAATTGTTACATGCTAATAATCCTCTGTCTTTTTCATCTACTTTGTATGAAATTCAGCGAATCAATCGGCGAATGAAGAAAAAAATAAAAACAATATTGGCAGAGCAATCCCTAGACGAAGTTGAATTACTTAAACGAGAGTGCACTATTCATAAATATGAGGAAAACTTTAAGAAAATAAGAATTATTCCATACGGGCCCACAGACGCAAGCATCAATAATGAGGATGGAATATATTTAGATCAGATCTCTAATGCATCGTCACTGTGCCAAGAGATATAATATGTTTCAAATCAATAAATTACACTAAAATGAGCAAAAAAAAAAATACTATGCGAAGGATTCTTATTTGGGTCATGTTATTGTTGTGGGTTGTGAGCTAAGTAGAGCACCACCAGTGTCAGCCAAGACCGAGTAAGCTGCTTTGAAAAGTCTACAATTTATGCTTCTTTGTATAGTTTCATTTTTGGGATGTATGATGAAGAGCAAATTGCGCGCATTTTGCTGGGTAATGTCAAAGGTTAGGTCTACTACCAACCTTTTCGAAGGTTAGGTAGATAGTTGTTGTTCGGATATCACTTATTGTAATCTAACGTAGGTGATTCGACTTACAAGGAGAGCGAAAAAAAAGCTAGAAAGTTCAAGGAAGTGAGTTGACTCCATTGGTCTTGTCCTAAGGGACGATCGTTGTGATTTGTGAAGAGATGTTGTGTAAGAGACGTGTATGGCCGCAGCGTGGGATAATCAGTTTTTTGGAAGGCACTTTTTGAACGGGTTTATTGGGTGAACCTTAGAATCTTATACATTCCAAGAAATAAATTATTATATTTGTGAAGAAATATAAGAAATAGTTAACCAAAATGTTGCAAATTCTAACAACATACAATATTATTAAAATATGCAAATTACCAAATCGATTATATTGACACTAATATTGACTAAAACAAAATTAATTCAAAATTGTACTAATACAGAAATTGAGGAAATATAAATCTCCAATAACAAATACTTTGTCAGATTACACTAAAAGCATTTATATGAGCAGACTAGAATCCATAGAATAACTGAACAGCAGAGAAACAATGATTTCGATTGTAATCATACATATGTAATCTTTAAATTTGAGAAGTTACCACAAATGCGAATTGTCAAATATACCAAACGTGAAAATTAATCCAATAAATGTAATAAAACTAAATACCCTAATGTATACGCCTGAGGAGAGGCTTTTCCGCGTTATGGTGCATCATGAGCAAAAACAGCTAAGAGCATTATATGAAGTAAATGCGAGGCCTTGACTTCACACATGCAGTTAGTTAAGAAAAACAATCGTATTAATGCAATCGATTAATAATTGATTGAATACATTTTCCGAGATTCAAAAGTAATAAAATTTAGATTTTATAATTGTGTTTACGAATTTATTTGATGTAATGAAGCAACTTTACATCAGGACAAGGACAGTTCGCATTTTTCTGTTTCAATGGAAAGTAAAATGCAGCTGTGGCTTACCAAATGCTTGTGAAAGTTTATAAAAAGTCGACGTCAAGTGAGTAATTTCGACGATTTTAATGTAGTTTCAGCTTCAAAGATAAAGACATAGATATCCCAGAATACGAATTGCTATGGCTCTATTTTTATTATGTATCTACATATGTATATAAATGGTTTAAATGCTCATAATAGCAGGAATTTTATTTATCTACGACCTATCCTTCTTTCATAGTAAGAGCGATTGGCGATATTTATACAGTTCCCTTAATTGCTTCATATAATCCTTGATCTTCACGCGATATGTTCATATAAAATTACTTAGCTTTATAATCTCAATTGATTTTAAGTAGTTAAAATATATATAGCTGCTATATTTAAATGACTATAATAGTCGCATTCACTGGTCAGACACTTTCATTTGAGCCACTGTGTTGTGTCCGCTTCTCTTGCGTCCGTGACGCGCTAAATAGCCAAATTGTCGTCCTGCCACACAGGTAAGCTGTGCAGAGTCAAAGGCGGTCATATTGCATTTTGCTGGAAAAATAGAAATGTCGAAATAATTGAAAATAAAAATTCATAGACAGTACTTACGAATGCCCATAGTGGGGATCAACAAACGTTGCTTTCACAGGCAACTTTTATTCAAAGTGCCTAGCGCAGATTTTAGTGCTTATATTTATTGATCACAAATCCTTGAAATCATATGGCGAAGCATAAGATAAAGTAGTGACTGAGCCGTTCCCGTTAATAGATGTATGGTGTTTCCTAGCACACCTCTTATCGAAGACTATTGAAATTCAACCATACTTTTTATAACTTGCATTTTTGATTGCAATCCAATGGTATTATAGATGCATCATGACTTTCAAGCGAAGTTCTCTTATTTTTTTGGTAAGTCATCGATAATGCGTGCCTCATGAAAGAAACTTTTTAAACTATTAAAAAATTAAAATGTTTTTCATGCCAATAAGTACAACCAGTACATGCTAGATACAGTTTTTTTTGTATATATAAAGCTGTGTCGTCGGCAAACCTTAAATTTGTTAGCTGGTAATCTGGCTGGACATCTGAAGTATAAGATAGAGGATCGTCGAAGGTAGGGCCCAGCACACTGCTTTGGGGAACTTGTGCCGCATCTTTCAACAAAGACTATTGTAGATCCTAGGTTTTCATAACATGAGTCCGTCAAGCCACGTCATTATATGGATAATAATGTTAATAATAACGCCTTAATACGCTGTAATTTTCGAATATGAAATGGTAATATCCAACGTCGTACAAGTGATGAGGATTAGCGTCTAGTGTATGCGGCTTCTAGAGTATGGCATGATCCATAGTCTGGTATGCGTCCGAATGTTGGACGATGTATACAAAAAACACGAGAGAGATGGCAGTTACCTTTAGCTGGAGGAAGATACTGGATATACAACGAGTTGAACTTTTGAGAATGATTTAAGTCACGTTGGGCGTACAATATGCAGTGCATATTGACCTTCTTAAGGTTCCTTCTTAGAAGAATTGGTTTTCTTAGAAGAATCGAAAACTGATGTTTTACTGGTAACTTTAATTTCACTGTTACCGGCACAGCCACTTCCAGATGGATTAGAATTATTTGAAGCAACGCTACCTCTACTTGATTGACGACTATCGCCGTTTTCAGACTTCGCTCTATTGCTGGAAGGAGCGACAACAGAAGTATCTTTACGACTTTCGTTGATTTTGACAAGTTGTCTAAATTTCTCGCACGTAGCTTTAGTGAGAACTCTTTTCTTATTGTAGGTGGGAATGCCTGCTCGTGACGGATTGCCGGAAACAACGCTAATAATATTTGCCTTACGACTATTGCAATTTGACGAAGTGCTTGATGGCAAATGATCAGACCGAGAATCTTCCCGGGACTGACTAGGCCTGACAAATCCTCTCTCCACGTGAGTGCTGTCCATGGCACGTATTGTGCGGCCGTGTCTATATGTGCCCTATAATAGGAGGAAACTATGTTAGGTTTCAGGTATTATATAACCATTTACAACAAATTTACCGGGACATATAGCATATATTGACTATCACTCAAACCGTTAAAATGCAATAGTGCATTGTCGAACAAAGTGTCATTATCAAATCGGTCACCAAACCGCTCTAAGTAATCAACAAGAAAGTTATTGAGGGTTTCCCTTTGGTGATCGTCCATGCTCTCATTGCTATTAGACAATTGCAAAGAACTGCTGCTCTTGGATATTAAATCACGATTGATATTATTTGCAGACATTATAAGTTATTTTTTTTTTACAAAAATTTAAAAAATCCAAAAATTGAAAGAAAACTTTTAACGAATTCACAATTAATTTTAGATGCTTACTTCACAAGATTTCAAAGGCAACTGAAAATATTGCAAACTTTTTTTAAGGTCAAATTTTTGTAAGGTAAAGTTTGAATCCACGGCTACTTTATCATCTTCTTAGCCTGCTTTGCATATTCACATAAATAATGAACATTAAATATACATATATATAGTCGAATTATGAATTTCTCCGGCTTTTATGACTAAATAATATGAATTGTTAAGAGTTTACAACTACAATTACCCCAAATGCATGAACGAAGAATTCACAGAGATAATAAGATCTTTTTATCCATGTAATTATGTCTTGCAGCCTGAAAATGTTTATGAATAAAGCGTATATCTTTGCTTGCGGTTGATTTTACAGATAATAATCGATTGAAAACGATACATAATAATCGTAGATATCTGTCTACATTGTTGCATCAGAACCTTTGTGGGTATTTGGTTTGCACCACAAATTCATTGTTGATTAAAAATGTCAGTTTTTGAGTCGCTTATCTTTTATAAATCATAGAAAAGTGCAGCTGGAGCTTATTGGTTGCCCCTTAAGTACGTGCAACTAGGCTACTTTTAGTGAAAAACGTGTCGCATAAGTGGAAGCATTGCCTGACCAAGTCGCGTCCCAAGCCCAAAAAGAGCAATTCGTATAAATATGCCTCCACGACACCGGGTACCACATGACTCGAAACTGAGAGACTGACGATACAGGTAGGGTACATTACGATAATCCGAATTACTCCATCTATGTGAACACAATCAGAGGGGATTGATACCGAACGCAGTTTATGCATTTGAGCTGAGAACTACGAGAAATATAGCTACAACCTAAGGAAAGACATAACAGAGTCATTTTCCAGCATGACAAAGCTCGACCCAAATCGTCGAAACAATTGCCTAATTGATGTATACAGGTATTCAATTTTACTTTTGAGTCGAATCTTCAGAATAATCTTTAAGAGAGAAATGTAAATTCTTGTACTATTTGTCTCGTAGTCCCTTCTGAAAGCATTGGGCAAAGGACAAGTGGCTTTGAGACTAAACATTAACATAAGATATATATATGCTCCCCTTGCCTTCTAATCGCGGGGTCGTGGGTTCGAATCCCACTCATGGCAAGAGGCATGACCACTCCAACGTCCCTCTTAAAAATTGCTTCTCTACCTAATAGAAAGCTTTTCTCCATTTGCACAAAAATTCAACAATTTCTGGCATCCCCCCTTGCCCCATTCCTCACCCCCCACGCTAAATGGAGGGTATACCATAGAACCAAGCGCCATTCATAGCTTTTCAGCGTACAGCAACAACACCAGCTA
Organism: Chymomyza procnemis; assembly: GCA_035046065.1. NCBI lineage: Eukaryota > Metazoa > Arthropoda > Insecta > Diptera > Drosophilidae > Chymomyza > Chymomyza procnemis. The sequence continues at coordinate 247,740 of JAWNOJ010000008.1, read as the reverse complement.
GAATGATGCCAACAATTAAAAAAGACTGTATCGCCCAGCCTTTCCGCGCAGCCAAGCGCAGACGCTACTCCCAGAAGGCGTCAGGTGGCAGCCCACCACTGGGATAAGTCGCATCTGGCCAATCACCAGTTCGACCGAAAAAACTCAACAGATTACAGAAACCTACACAAGAGAATACATAAACGGCTCCCCAAGTTCGATGACGTCCAAAGGCATTTTCAAAAAACGGACACGAATAGGACAATGGACCGTTAGAACCCTAAAAGGATCCATCAAGATTAGCACAGTTCGAGGAGGAAATGGAGAAAACTGCAGATAGCTGGCATCCATCCATAAGGCAATAGACGGATCGGCAGACCCAAGGCGACCTGGAGAAGATCCATCCTCCAACAACTGACCCAGGCGAAAAATTAGGGTTCGATGGATGGCTCTTGTAGAGGCCCTAAGTTCCCAAGTGGAATAATAAGGAAAAAAAAAAATATATATATATATATGCTCCCAGCGAAGTAGAAGAAGCCAAGTATCGAATTCGCACTAGCGTTTAGGAAGGCATAAATCAGTACCTGGAATAAATTGGATATTGGAATTTCTTGAGCTATTAATTAGAGAGCTACCAAACAATTGTTAAGCCTTGTCCATTCCTTTAACATTTTTATGTTAGACCATTTAGCTCGAGTTATGAAGTTTTAACAAAATAAAAAAATAATAATTTAGAAATAATTATATAGAAATTTAATCATATTTATTATATTTTCAACTAGCTGAATCCTAATTCTAGAGAACGATGCAATAACTTCCAACTTAAATTCTAACTTTCGCCCCAGGTTGAAGCAGAACAGAGATTCTGTGATAAAGAGACACATTCTGAAATCAGAAATTGTTTATGGTTTTTATTAATCTTATTATTGATATTTTCAATCTATGAAAATTAATTGTTTTGAAAGTAAGAGAGAGAAATATCATAAATATTTGTTAGTTCATAAATGGACCCTGTTACCCATATTCAATGCCATAAACTACCAGGCTTTGAACCCGGATCAATACAGCTACAGCTACCACTGACAGCTATAAATAAACAAGTATTTCTGCACTTTCTACCTCTAATCTCCCTTCAACTGCTAGCATTTGAAGTTATTGCGTTTTTTTAGATTTTAGTGAGATATCCTCGAAATAAGTTTTCTATAGAAGTTGTTGTTTTATTATAGGCGCACGTAGCATTATTAACGTACGTAGTATTATTTACGTGCGCCTATAATAAAACAAAAACATTTTTAGAAAACGTATTCGAGTCTGATCAAAAACAATTATTATTTTTTGCTCTTCGGGGCTTAAATTTGGGATCCCAACATTCGTTTGCCATTCCATTATTGTAGACCACTCTACATACCACGGCGTGTTTTTTTGCATAAGCTTTTATTCCGATCCATTAACTATAATATATTCCTTAACAAAATTTCCACCATTCCGTCCAGAGTAACTCGTAATTTTGAGCTTAATGTTTTGAAAAAGAAATAAACAGATTCAAACTGTATTGTAGGTGGATATGAGGAGCACGAACTACTTTTAGTGGAGAAATGATGCGACCACGGGTCGTCAATAGATTTAACTTCCATTGTGAGTCGTAAACTCAGAAACTAAGTATCGAATCGTAAAACTTTAAATTGGTGAATCCTAAATGGGTACAGCAAACTTAAAAGAAGAATTATCAATAAGTTGATTATGCAAATATGCAATTCTGAAGTATCTTATCATAAAACTGCTAAAAGTTCGAAAAAGGCGACTAGTATACAAATACGGATTTTCAGAAAGGGTTATTATAAATTCGGTGTCAAAATTATAAAATAAGATTCTCTCATGACGCCCAATTGAGAATATGTTTGAGATTAATCAATTGTTATTATTTAAAGATAAATTATATAATACTATAGATAATAATATATTAGACTTTACTTATTTGGTTAAAGACTTCATTGGCTGTTTTACATAACTGAGGAAAGTTAAGAGTGGTCAACAATGAAGAGTATTTGTATGTATTGCATTATATTTTGAGACGATCCCACTCTGTGCCCCCCACAGGACCGTAATTCACGTATTATTGAAGAATTCAATTCTTATGGTGGAAATATTTGCACTGCATCGCTTGCTATTCCTTTAGGTGAGATCTAATAACTCCTAAGCAGTCAATGTGATAAGGTATCAAAGATGAATATGGAGCAAGCTTAGCGGCCTCATCTGAAGCAATTCCCTTTTGAATTTATAATGCATCCAACCCTCTTATAACACATAACCGATAATCTAATTTCGATTGGTGAAGCTTTTGGTGGCTTCTATGCAGGATAGGCCACAGACATGTGCAATTGACGAATTTTGCTTTCTTCGTATATGAAAATATGTAGTTTTTGGTTGAATATTAATTTACGAGAGCTACAATGTCTACACAAGCCAGAAAAAATACACTTTTGTTTTATACAAATGTTAAGTGCTTAGTCTTAATATTGTATTTCAATTCAATTGATTAAATATGATATCCGGATACTAGTTTCAAATATTTACTATTATATTTTCGGTTTATAAATAAAAATCATTATTAAATATTTTATAAACAATTAAATTCGTATCTCATTAAATAATCATTTCTGTATGGTCCACAGTTTATCTATATATGAAAGCCTTACAAGTTTTCAAAATATTTTCTTGTAAACGACCTTATTATTATTATAATTTAATTTACACAATCTAAAAAGATTTCATAATTCATAATAATTCTAAAAACATGCAATTATGAGGTGACGACTATGAAAGAGGCCTGAAAGAAAGCTTCCACTTCCTTGTGACTACCAATGGCTGCCGCAATATTGGGCACTTTGATGATAAAATTGATGTAGAAGGGCTAAACAGCAATGCTCAGGAGAAGGTTTTATCGTTATAACATGGCCAATGGACGTTATGATATATTATTGGCCGAGGGTCGTTTGGTTAACTCGGGCTGTGCTCATTGACATCCTAGTTTTGTCATGTCATGTCAACTCCTTTACGAATTAAGTTGTGGCACAGATTGAATTATGGACCAAGTCCTACCAATAAGCCGTTGGCATGATGTGCTGTCCAAACTGCTGAACGAAGAGGTAGCCAGTTTACATCTAGAAAAACTGGGCGTTTAGTACAATCCAAACATTTGGGTGTACCCAAGATGGGTCCATTTCAGCCAGATCACTAACGCTATTAAGTTTGGATACCTTTTGGATTTTTTTTATAAGAGGCAATGCATTTATGTTTTATATGTTCAGTGGCATGATATATACATTTATTTATTCCCCTTAATAATTTTGTTATTTCCTTTTCTGATACGTAGGCGCAGAAATCGGGAAAGTAAGATAAAAGTCTGACCATATATTCAAAATAATAATTTCTTACTAAACATTGAGTTTTAGTTTTCAATTTAATGATTTATAAATTTATTATCAATGTTGCTTCAAATTCATGATAGGCTTAAGCGATTCTTACCTTAAATGTTCCAAATATTGAATAAAGGAATAATTTGAAAACTTGTAAACTGGATATTTCGTATTCTGGTTTGATTAAAGCAGGAATTTTTGATTTACCTTCGTTATTGTACTATTTTATGAAATGTTTAATTAAAAAGTTATTACATTTACTAAGTGCATTATAATCAACATTAGTTAAATAAAATTTGTACAAATGAAGCCAAGCCGATAACTCTAGTAACTTTGGTACCTTTTATAATAGTAATAGTTCATTTCCTTTCCAAATTTAACTATATTATTACTATTCTTGTGGATACTTCAATAATTCCATATAATGAAAAACCGTTTTGAAATGTTTTCCATAACTCCCTCACCCAACCCCCCTTGTCCCATTCCGCACCCTCCTACACGATAAGTGGGTAGACTCATCCCTTTTTTGAGTACAGCAATAACAATACCAGCTATGAATGATGCCAAAGTTAAGACTGTATCGCCCAGCCTTTCCGCAATTGTGAAATATACGTGTCATTTCACAATAACCATTTCGATCGGAAACCTAACCTATTACAGAAACCAATTTAATTCTCAAACATGAACGGCTCGCCAAACTCGATGACGACCATAGGTATTTCATAGGTATTTAGATTAGCATAGTTCGAGGAAGAAATGGAGAAACTGAAGGTAGTGATAGCTGGCATTAGCGAAATGAGGTGGCCTGGCAGTGGGGAATCAACAATAGCCTATAGCAATCTGGTCCTGCACAGTGGTAATAGTGAAGTTGGCGGACATGGTGTAGAAATATTTGTAGCCAAAAAGATCAAGAAGACTAATTACCGCGAGATTCAAGTGCAAGGCTATAGATATAAATCTCATCCAATGCTATGCCCCCACGGCAGACGACACTGAAGACCTGAAAGGCGACTTCGACAGTGCATTCACAGCAACCCTCACCAAGCTACGGCAAGGAGACATCACCATTTTCAAATAAAGAAACCACATTCTATTCGTTGTTAAAATTCAAAGGCAATGCTCCCGCCCCCTTTGAGGATCCATGAACAATCAGTATGCTATTTATTTTGTTATTTCTTTTGTTCTTATATTTCCTTGAAACATTCACATTTAAGATTTACTTTTTGAAGTTCGCTTCTTCGAGGCTTTTCGCTTTGGCGCTACTTTACTTTGATTTGAGCATAAAGATTTCTTGTTTTTAGATGTTTTTAGAATACGGCTCTTATTTGGAGCAGAACCTACAGCTCGAGATTGCGCCTTAGAGACCTTTTTCGATTTTGTTATTGGAACCTTTGGTTTTTTAGCCGTTGGACAGTCAATGAATCTGACCTTTTTTGATCGTGTAGCTTTAGGTATACGTACATTATCGCACCCTGGTACCGTCATAGGCCCGGTTGTTTTAACAGCTTCTATTTCGGTGCTGTCCAATACGCGCAGCGTGCGTCCAAAGTGGTAGGTTTCCTATGAAAAAAAAATAAAATATATAATATTCTATATGCAGCCTTAGCCTTCCAACTAACCGGATTGTACATCCTCTGGTGGCTCCAGCCCATTGCAAACCAACGTTTAATAGCATGCGAGGTCAATGAAGCACCTGAAAATCTATCTCCAAATCGGTGCCTATAGTCGCGCAAAAAGTTGTTTGTAATTTGTTTAATTCGTTCATCCTCCATTGTGATGTCAATTATTGGAAACTTGAATTTTGTTAAAAATTTTACTACAATTTTTATTTATAAAATCAAAAGTTAAACTCCTTGTTTGGTCTAACTGCAAAATTGGAATGAATTATTTTGTCACTTGTTGGGATATTCCGAAACTATTGTAAATACAAGGCCTACTCTTTTAAAAAATCATTAACGAGTTCGTATTAAGTACAATGGGGCGAATTAAACAAATTGTAAAGTGTAAGACGATATATCTGGAGGTTATTAATAATCCAATTGATAATTTTAATAACAGGTAAAGTTTTGTAAATAGTTCTTATTTTTAAGATATCATGAACCAACTCGGTACTGGGAGATTTTGTATGATTCCTAAGAGCTGTTGCACATTTCATTTAATTTATTTTCGATCTTTTTTTCAAACATTTAATAAAGTTCATTGAAATAAAAGTGGATTTTGTTAAAAAAGAATTTTGACAAAATACAATTGAAATTTTGAAGTTACATATCCATAATCTATATTTTGATCAATTCACAAATTTAACTAATTACCTAAATATTTAAGTTTATAATTGTTAAACCAATGTTTATGGAAACTAAATTCTCGGCGAATTTCGTTTGAAATATTGAGTAAAAAAACAATAAAGGCGATATTCCTCTCAGCTCTTGACCCAATCCAAATCGGAAACACAATGTGAAACGCGAATGACTGCTGTCTTTGCGCTGCCTTTGCACAGATTGACATTCCAAAATATGCAATCGGGGATTGGCTTTGTAATATAAATTTTACTAGTGAGTGCATCATGCGCACTAGAGTCTCCGCCAAGCACTTTGAAAAGGTTTGTAAGTACTGTCTATGAATTTTTTTTGGCAATCAAATTTTTTTATTTTTCCAGCAACTAATCAAGAGCATTTGGTAATTCGTTGCAATCGGAACCTGAAAAGAACTTGAAGTCATAAAAAGGATAAAGGATAAAGGAACTCTGTCTTCCATGGAAATGAAAATCTATTTACAATAAAAAGCTGTCACATATAAATAATACCCGACGATATTTTGGGTTTGGAATTAAAAAAAATTCCAAGCCAGTAATGAGCATCGATACAAGTTATACCTCCTGAAAACTGTCCAATTGCCATCTCATGTCGAAACAGAAATCCATGTAAAACTTGCGAAATACTTGTCAATTCGAAAAGACGAGGTTGAATTTACGTGCTCCAGGTGCGAATAATATAACAGAAACGCAAATTGTGGCGGCCCAAATGCTTTATAAATGAGGAAGTGCTACAGAAACTGAATAGCAATATTCAGTTATTTACAAGCCAAATTGATATCCTTCAAATGCAATTGATATAAAACAATGATTTATGGATATCGAAGCTGTCAGATGGCAAACCTATAAACATATAGTGTTCTAAATTATGAATATTTAAGTAATGAAGCAAAGGCAAACAGAAATGGTTTACTCCATCGGTGAAAAATATCCCTTATTTGGCTTCAAGGGCGCAGCAACATCAGCATTTTAATTTCAAGTAATAACAAATTAAATTATAATTTTTATTGTTTATCTTGTTTGTAAGCCACATATAAGTTAATTAAGCAAATAGTAGATAGTAAAAAATGTTAACGAGAATTTTTTGCATTGTTTCTGTTTGGTCTGTTTGTCCTGCACGACAAGCGAACTTAGTAATTAAGAATCTCTCTTAGTCCAAACAATAATCTCTTAAATGAAATCGCTATCGCGCAAGCGCAATAGTAGCTTTGTCGACCCCTAATCGCTGCAGATAGGTTCCGTCGCTTCTCTTCTCTCGTTCGGTGCTCAATAATTTCAAATCACTATGCCAAGGAGAGACGAGAGGGAGCTTTCCATCCGATTTTATGTGCACTGCCTCTGTGACGGCTCGACTTTTGTTTCAACGCTGCCCGCCTGCTACCATGAATACGCGTTGATGTTATGGTATCAATTTTCCTGTTGTGCTGCCGTTCCTCTGTGCAAGCAAGTAATATAAAAGTATATTGATATTATTGACATTAAATAAAACCCCAATCGTTTGGATTGCCCTTGGCTTTGTCTTTACGCCAACCGACACCAAGTCCACGCATGAACTCCCATACTGTTACCATTCCAAAGAGAGAATGCATGTTTTTGTATTATTACCGCACTCTACGGCCCTGTCTGTGTTATCTCGCTGTGGTTCCGGGACGCACTCAGATTCACCAAAAAAAGAAAAACTATTTTTCTGCTTATTAAACTGATTTAGAATGATAGACAACTCAACGCAAACAATTTCAAATAAAGTTTGCCATTTGTTAAGGCTGCGTCAATCCGGATGTGTCCTAACCTACCTAAGCAGTTGTCTCTTTAATTTTCTGCTCTATAGAAGTTTTTGAAAATATCTATTCGGAGAATCTTCCAGGCGAAAATATTAACAATAAGGTAGGCAGAAAGAATCGGAATCAGCTTTGCTAGAGAGTTCCAAGAAAACTTGTCATTATGGTCCGTCAGGTAACTATAGGCATACTGAATAAGATCTAGGATGCATCCCCGCCAGCTAGACAGGCTCGGCGCATTTAGGCGTCCAAAAATTACTACTCATCATAAAGATAAAGAGTTGTGGGCGCAGCTAATAGAAGGTGAAAAGCATCACAATCTTTGGATTCTTAAAAAGAATGTACAAAACGCACTATGTCTTCAATGAACTGACTGCAGGAGGGCCACTACCTCTTGAAAGGTCAGAACTTCAAATTACGGTTGAAGGAAATGCAAGAAACCAGGTGCAAAGGAGACGGTGGACGTCACGTGTCATGGCAAATCATTCGATAAAGTTACCAAGCAGCAGCCTGGTACTTACCCAATGAACTCACGTTCCCCAGGAGTAAGAATTGATTCAACAACCTTCTATCACCGGCCTCACATAAGTCCGAACTATACAATGAGGTGGGATTGGCTATGGTGTTGACCCATTCACTCAAGAAAACAGAAATTATGCGTTTGAAACACGAACGAAATTGGTCAAAGTCTTGCAAATTCACGTTACGCGTGGTGGTTGCGTTTTCTTATTTTCACCCACATTTGGCAACCCGCTCAACTGCGAGGATGCCTTTATAAACTAATCTTGCGAAGAGCAATTGGGCGCGTATTGAACATATTGTAACACAAATAATAGAAAAATTTCAATTTTTCAATAATTTAGATCATATTTTTTGTGGTTATTTGCATTAATCAAGCAAAGTTGCGAATTTATCAACTCATAAACTTGGTAAGTTCATTCAGTATCTGTTAAAAATTTAATTTCTACTACTGTTTCGTTTATCATCTATATAAAAGATCTAGACTATCTGAGTGAAATAATTTTCAAATATATTTAATATATATCTTATATATGTAAGCTATAAGGAGTTCAATTTATGTAACGGCAAAAAGAAAGATGCGTTGTTGATCACAAGTCCTAGAAATCATATTGCTAAGCATAAGATAAAATAGTGACTGAGCCGTTCCCATTAATAGATTAGCGGTGTTTCCTCGCATACCTCGTATCGAAGACTATTGAAATTCAACCATACTTTTTATAACTTGCATTTTTGATTGCAATCCAATGGTATTATAGATGCATCATGACTTTCAAGCGAAGTTCTCTTATTTTTTTGGTAAGTCATCGATAATGCGTGCCTCATGAAAGAAACTTTTTAAACTATTAAAAAATTAAAATGTTTTTCATGCCAATAAGTACAACCAGTACATGCTAGATACAGTTTTTTTTGTATATATAAAGCTGTGTCGTCGGCAAACCTTAAATTTGTTAGCTGGTAATCTGGCTGGACATCTGAAGTATAAGATAGAGGATCGTCGAAGGTAGGGCCCAGCACACTGCTTTGGGGAACTTGTGCCGCATCTTTCAACAAAGACTATTGTAGATCCTAGGTTTTCATAACATGAGTCCGTCAAGCCACGTCATTATATGGATAATAATGTTAATAATAACGCCTTAATACGCTGTAATTTTCGAATATGAAATGGTAATATCCAACGTCTAGTGTATGCGGCATCTAGAGCATGGCATGAAATTTGAATTGCATGCTACAGCCGTCTGATCCATAGTCTGGTATGCGTCCGAATGTTGGACGATGTATACAAAAAACACGAGAGAGATGGCAGTTACCTTTAGCTGGAGGAAGATACTGGATATACAACGAGTTGAACTTTTGAGAATGATTTAAGTCACGTTGGGCGTACAATATGCAGTGCATATTGACCTTCTTAAGGTTCCTTCTTAGAAGAATTGGTTTTCTTAGAAGAATCGAAAACTGATGTTTTACTGGTAACTTTAATTTCACTGTTACCGGCACAGCCACTTCCAGATGGATTAGAATTATTTGAAGCAACGCTACCTCTACTTGATTGACGACTATCGCCGTTTTCAGACTTCGCTCTATTGCTGGAAGGAGCGACAACAGAAGTATCTTTACGACTTTCGTTGATTTTGACAAGTTGTCTAAATTTCTCGCACGTAGCTTTAGTGAGAACTCTTTCCTTATTGTAGGTGGGAATGCCTGCTCGTGACGGATTGCCGGAAACAACGCTAATAATATTTGCCTTACGACTATTGCAATTTGACGAAGTGCTTGATGGCAAATGATCAGACCGAGAATCTTCCCGGGACTGACTAGGCTGGACAAATCCTCTCTCCACGTGAGTGCTGTCCATGGCACGTATTGTGCGGCCGTGTCTATATGTGCCCTATAATAGGAGGAAACTATGTTAGGTTTCAGGTATTATATAACCATTTACAACAAATTTACCGGGACATATAGCATATATTGACTATCACTCAAACCGTTAAAATGCAATAGTGCATTGTCGAACAAAGTGTCATTATCAAATCGGTCACCAAACCGCTCTAAGTAATCAACAAGAAAGTTATTGAGGGTTTCCCTTTGGTGATCGTCCATGCTCTCATTGCTATTAGACAATTGCAAAGAACTGCTGCTCTTGGATATTAAATCACGATTGATATTATTTGCAGACATTATAAGTTATTTTTTTTTTACAAAAATTTAAAAAATCCAAAAATTGAAAGAAAACTTTTAACGAATTCACAATTAATTTTAGATGCTTACTTCACAAGATTTCAAAGGCAACTGAAAATATTGCAAACTTTTTTTAAGGTCAAATTTTTGTAAGGTAAAGTTTGAATCCACGGCTACTTTATCATCTTCTTAGCCTACTTTGCATATTCACATAAATAATGAACATTAAATATACATATATATAGTCGAATTATGAATTTCTCCGGCTTTTATGACTAAATAATATGAATTGTTAAGAGTTAACAACTACAATTACCCCAAATGCATGAACGAAGAATTCACAGAGATAATAAGATCTTTTTATCCATGTAATTATGTCTTGCAGCCTAAAAATGTTTATGAATAAAGCGTACATCTTTGCTTGCGATTGATTTTGCAGATAATAATCGATTGAAAACGATACATAATAATCGTAGATATCTGCCTACATTGTTGCATCAGAACCTTTGAGGGTATTTGGTTTGCACCACAAATTCATTGTTGATCAAAAATGTCAGTTTTTGAGTCGAATTAGCATCGGTTGCAGGAAAAGTTCGTCTAGAAAAGTACGGCTTGAACTCATTGGTTGCCCTTTGAATACGTACGGCGAGGCTGCTTTGTAGTGAAAGAACGGGTCGCGATTGGTTTCAAAGCTTGAAAGGTGAAAGGCTTTCCAAAATGTAGAATCTCTAACTTGATGCGATTATAGATGCCCGAAAGCATGTCCTTGTCTATATCGTGGCAGTCATAAACGTGGCTCAGGTTCTGTATAAGCAATGATTATAGTAAACAGGACACAGATCGTATCGGATGACCTTAGCCGAGCCAAAATACCCGATTAACAGTAACAATAATGCTGAAGGAATTTAGTCGTTCAATCTTTTGCGCTTCGCTTGGCATGCGGATGAAGGCTTAAAAAGGTTAAGATTCGTGTAGTACAATAGCCAAACAGCTATTATAAATTTAGAAGTTCGTATTGACGTAATTTGTTTTTTTTTAGTTCAGTTAGACTGTTACCTGAGTTTCGGTTGAGCCTAATTCTACGCGTGAACTCGGCTGTTATCGATCGCCCATGTAGGCATTTATCTGCCGTTCAGGTGCCTTCACAAGTCTGAATATACTCAAGCTGTTGAGCCTGATCAGCCCAACTTACATTTAATACTCTTGACTCTTCTGTCATCTCTCTACAGAAAACAAGGATCTGCAGGATCTCTAGCCAAATCCGAACAGTGCCAACTATGCCAGTGCTAGACATATGTCGAAAGTACAAAAGAGAGTACGGTGAGTACGTAATTACTACGCCACAGACTACCACATCTACATCTATCTTTTGAGTATTGCAACCGTGTCTGACTGGCGTGTTCAACATTCCAACTAAATGGCTTACCCGCCTACCAGTATATTCTTCCTAGTTGGGCACAATCAACAGCCGATCTGTGGGCACATCAACTGTCTATATTATATCATTTAATTAATGTTGATTAAAATAAGAAACGCTTGGAATGTAAATAACATAACACAAGATATACTAAGCCGGTGAACGTGCAACTATTAATAGTTGAAAACTTCGCGGAAGCGGCACTCTTTGTTCACATCGCTAAAAACCAAGTAAAAAATTTACGATCAAGTTGTCCTGCGTACTGTCTATATTCGGAATCTGCGTAATTTGTAATAATTATCATAATGTTGAGCTTAACATTTTTAAGTTCATTTTATTTTCAAATTAACCGAAAATCTGATACTGATATTTAAACTGAGTCTCAGGTACTTTTCAATTGCATTACCTGCATCAAGTTTATTTTCATCGATACGATTTTCTTAAGAACTGCCACAAAAAAAACACAAAATGCCTTGTATCAAGAAACTCGACAAAGTAATCCACGCCGATTTTTATTATCCGCAAAGTGCATATCACAAATATTACAAAGTAAAATTCCATCCCGTAATAGAAATGTCTCTTTAAAGCCGAATTTGATTTTGTGTATTTTGTGTGCTTGCTGCTTTAACTCGTCCACAGAAAAAGGACATCATAGTCATCGTCATTTTAGCAATTTTTTGGAAATTATTTAAAAGCGACCCCAAGTATTGGGTAAGCCTTCACCCTTGGGAAAGTTTTTACTATTCAAATGTTCGCTCAAATACTGAGCAACAAACTCCTTGGGGTCCAACGGCTTAGCTACTTCCATTTCACGCTTCGCGTTTTCTATTATATCGCGAATTACAGGCCGTTCGCTAGGTGAATTCGAAAGCGTAAAGACACTGCGTTTTTTTTGTGGCTCAGTGGACTGTGTCTCGCGCTGCAATTGATTGAATCGTCCAAAGGGAGGTTCCTGTGGCGCATCCGAGAGTAATGCCAGCATACGCATTTCATTTTCGTTAAGTAATTCCTCCAAATGATTGTTATTTAAATGCGCCATTTCTTTTTTGCTTAAACCTCAACGATAAAAATTCTAATTGATTTTGAACAAAATATTTTTATATATATTTTTTTTGTTTTTTTTTTGTGATCTGCCTACAAAATTTAGAAGAATTCTGAATGTATAAAACTTCAAATTGTTTGAAGTTAGTACAATTGCTAGCCTACTTACATCAATTGACTAGAAAAATAAAAACTTAATCAAGAGAAGGGTATAATTATGAATACCAACTATTAATTTTGATCTATTTTAAATCCCATTGAGTGGTCAAAGATGATTCACGCCAACTAAAGAATCTTACCCTTTTCAAGGAATAGGGCCGCAATTACTTCAATCTGGTCTTGCTTTTTCTCGAAATCTTTTCACGGTTTTCCACAATCGTACATTCTTTTTGGGGAGTCAAGTCGGCACACTTCTGTAACGCCTTCACCTTTTTGGATGTAAAATTCATCATATTTTTTAACTTTAAAGAAAAGATTCTATTTTGAAATAATGGTAAAAGTTTTATAACAAAGTTCAAAGTTCAATTGAAATTTATTTTGATTTAATACGCTGAGTGAGAACTTCTCTATTGGAATATCAGAAAAATAAATTATAGTAATTCCTGCAAAATACAACTTTCAAACCGCAAGTTTTAGGAATTTATATTGCACTACATCACGCTTGCTTCTTGTTAAATTCTATAAAGACTATTAACTGCTTTTCGGATATTTAACGAAATAAAATTGATATTTGGTCTTTCAAAGTGGAATAGCAAATATAAATATTATTTAAAAAAAAATTTTATATTAAATTGGTTTGGCTCTCCAATTTATGCAATTTGCTTTATATGATTGAACTCTGCATATTGATACTTAAAATAAAATCCAATTTCCTAATTAGAACCTTTAGATTTCGTACATGTGTATTATTTTCCATTAAACTAGATAAAATGAAGGAATTGAAATTCTGTATTTCAAAAATAAGAGTGGTGTGGTATTACTCCCTTGATTTTGCAGTCATTAGCTCAAAAAATGTTGATTCGATAAAAGTGCATGCAAAATATGTGAGACCCTTGGAGAATAGTAAGCGGTCCGTCGCACTAAAAAAACAATAAACTCAGACAGATTGCCTTTTCGCTTTGGAGCATACGTTTTTTGAAACAACGAATGACCTCTCATGATGTCGGTTTTTTTTTCTTAATTTATTGAAAAATCTGCAATTTAAAGTTACAATATGAGAGATTTTACGCTTTGTAGTATACCTATCTTCAACTTCGTCTTAAAGGCAGTACATATATTTAAAAAATGTATTGTAGCTTTTTTTAATTAGCTATTTTCAACCATTTTATAATTGCCAAACTCTCAACGTGAAAAAGGAAACAAGTTTTTAAAAGCGAAAGATTAGATTCAAGCACTCTAACTTTTTTTATTTTTTATTCTTTTTAAATAAAACCATAAATATAAATTCATAAAATATATTTAAATAAATTCTATCGTGTTCATAAAATGTGTTGATAAATATTTGGCTTCTGTTTGTAAGTTATAATTTTAACTTAAGTAATTTAATTTTTTTTGCAAATTAAACGAAATTAATTCTCTATTCCAGTGCGAAACAAAAATTGATAAATACTAAAATAAATATATTTTAAAATAAATATTATACAATCTTTATGTAGAACGCATGAGAACTTTACATTGAGCAAATTATTTCCTAGCCTAAACTTAATAAACTAAAAAATTTAATTTTTTAAATTACATAGATACATAGACTTATAAAAATAAGCAAGAAAAGATTTTTTCAAAGTATTTTCCAGAAGAATGATCTTTCAAACTTTAACTAAAATCAATGCAACAATTGTAAAACCAGAATCTAATGGGTTAAATGTTATTAATACTAAATTGCTGCCTACCATTAAAGAAAGATCTCAAATTTTCGAAACTAGTAAACCTAAAGAAAGCTTATCCAATATTAATAATACTAACGCTTAAAAAACCATAAAATTCTTTAAAAAAATTTCTATTACTATATTTGGTAAGAACCAAGTAGAACTCAAGAACTGTTACACAAACACATCCTTAGTAATAATCTACCGTGTAAAAATACTATAATTTCATATTATACATAATAATAAGAATAATAATATATATAATAATGATATATGTAATAATATTATATATATTCGCTGATGTACCAATGTATTTTCCTACGAATAGAAAAAAGACACTGAGGTCAAGAGAGGTTGACAAGCAGATGAGTCTGCCTCACTTAAAAATTGCCATTGTTAACTTAATATGCAAAACGTCAGCTCAACTCAATGACTAATCACAATATAAATATGGATACTGATTTTAATTTTATGAAATTTCTTATACAAATCGATAAATAGAAAATGAATCTTCAATTTTAACTCTCAAGTCAAAAAGTAATTAGCGAGCTGAGCTATCGATAATTATGTGAATCCTATTAAACTCAATGTGCCACTCAATATCAAACAGACTTTTCATTTAAAATTTTTAAGTTTTTATTGAAGTAGCTTAAAAAAACGCCTAGAGGTTTTATACTATATAGAGATATAATCACAGCCTACACCACTTAGTGCAATACAATAACAAACTAGTAATTTTATAAAAATCATAATTTTAAAAATATTTACTTATTAAATTATAGTATCGGAGCGATCCCTCTTATGATAAACAAGTTACTGTTAACTAACAGTAAATAAAGGATTACAATTAAAATATCGGCTGAAAAAGTCGTAAACATTCTGCCGAGGTTTCTTTAATGATCGTATTAATTATTGCGTGGCAGTTCTGAATCGTATGTCAAACTGCAAAAAAGCAGTACAAACTTGGGTGTCGATCAATCCGTTCGATTCAATAAAGTTTAAACAATTTGTGCAGCCGGTAGGATGGTGAAAAACAACAATTAAATAATAATTACACAAATATATATTACCGCTTCGATTTGATTTCCTCTATCGCATATTGTCAAATAAGCTTGGTCAAACAGTCAAAAATTACCACGATACATTTGAAACAAATAAACTGTCCATCTTAGGTTTCTGCTTTTAATGCTAAGTCTATTCGATCTATATCGTATAGTATCTTCTATCTCCAATTTTTTTATGGCAGATATAGCATACAGTCACCCAATTAAGTCACTTTCGACTTGCTTGTCCCAGGGGACATATCCATACAAATGTGATGGAGACTAAATGCACTTAATGATATATGCACTCGAAGATATATTTACTTCAAAATTATATCAAAATTTGAATTTTTATTCCATTTAGTGTTCGGCAAAGAAGCTAACACTAACCACAGTAATCTCTGCCTGGTGTAAAGAGGCTCTTAAAAGGGAACTATGCACAAATATCATAACTTGAGGATCATTCAAAAATACGAACCAACCTTCTGATAAAACTCTGGTAAGAAATAGTTTTTAGACACAGCTGCAATATAATCAATAGAATGGATAAGCAACAATTTTGTTGAACGTTTTCAAATATTTTTGGCACGCCGTACATGAATTAAGAATTGTTAATTTGCAAAACTTAAAACACGCAAAATTGAACTAAAATTAAAAAAGCAGATAATTAACTAACCTTTTTCAAAGCTAGATTTGGTGCATTTTTCTCTATTTCGGCAATATTTCCGTCACTGCGATGGGTCAATTTTGCAGGAACTATATGCACATTAAAACATACTTTTACGACAACCGGTGTTTTGAAATCGTATTTAAGTACCATTGCCAAAAAATTTATGTAAAATTTATTTTCATTTTTTTATTGTATAAACTACAGTTTATTAAGTAGTAATTCATCGAAACGAAAGCATATGAAAAATATATTGATTACAAAAAATGAAGCTCTTCGAAAAATGGCATGGAAGTTTCTTCCTAAACATAAAAAAATGTTAGCTGGGTAACGCTGGGCTCAGTATTTGTCTACAAATGAAATTTTGTGGTTGAAGCAGTAATTCGCCAAAATCAATTTGTGGAGAAAGCAATGGTGTAGTATAGATATTACTCGACAAGCACTACATTCATATTTTCAGATGTTGAAACTGTCGAAACTCCGGACAATAACCTGTAATACCTCTAAGGGCTCTAAACTATAATATATATACATACATAGAAACATACATACACACATTCATACATAGATACATAGGTATATAGATAGATAGATACATAGATACATAGATTCATAGATACATAGATACATAGATACATAGGTACATAGATAGATAGATACATAGATACATAGATTCATAGATACATAGATACATAGATACATAGATACATAGATACATAGATACATAGATACATAGATACATAGATACATAGATACATAGATACATAGATACATAGATACATAGATACATAGATACATAGATACATAGATACATAGATACATAGATACATAGATACACAGATACTTAGATACATAGATACTTAGATACTTAGATACTTAGATACATAGATATATAGATACATAGATACATAGATACATACATACATACATACATACATACATACATACATACATAGAAACATAGATATATAGATATACAGATACATAGATACATAGATACATAGATACATAGATACATAGATACATAGATACATAGATACATAGATACATAGATACATAGATACATAGATACATAGATACATAGATACATAGATACATAGATACATAGATACATAGATACATAGATACATAGATACATAGATACATAGATACATAGATACATAGATACATAGATACATAGATACATAGATACATAGATACATAGATACATAGATACATAGATACATAGATACATAGATACATAGATACATAGATACATAGATACATATATAAATAGATACATAGATACATAGATGCATACATACATACATTTACAGATACAGAGACACACAGATATGTAGATACATAGATACATAGATACATAGATACATCGATACATAGATTCATAGATTCATAGATACATAGACATATAGGTATATAGATATATAGATACATAGATACATAGATACATAGATACATAGATACATAGATACATAGATACATAGATACATAGATACATAGATACATAGATACATAGATACATAGAT
>JAWNOJ010000008.1:0-225000 GCA_035046065.1 Chymomyza procnemis | reverse complement strand
GATACATAGATACATAGATACATAGATACATAGATACATAGATACATAGATCCATAAATACATAGATACATAGATACATAGATACATAGATAGATAGATACATAGATCCATAAATACATAGATACATAGATACATAGATACATAGATACATAGATACATAGATACATAGATACATAGATACATAGATACATAGATACATAGATACATAGATACATAGATACATAGATACATAGATACATAGATAGATAGATACATAGATCCATAAATACATAGATACATAGATACATAGATACATAGATAGATAGATACATAGATACATAGATACATAGATAGATAGATACATAGATCCATAAATACATAGATACATAGATCCATAAATACATAGATACATAGATACATAGATACATAGATACATAGATACATAGATACATAGATACATAGATAGATAGATACATAGATCCATAAATACATAGATACATAGATACATAGATACATAGATACATAGATACATAGATACATAGATATATAGATACATAGTTACATAGATACATAGATACATAGATACATAGATCCATAAATACATAGATACATAGATACATAGATACATAGATACATAGATACATAGATACATAGATAGATAGATACATAGATACATAGATACATAGATACATAGATACATAGATACATAGATACATAGATACATAGATACATAGATACATAGATACATAGATACATAGATACATAGATACATAGATACATAGATACATAGATACATAGATACATAGATATATAGATACATAGAAATATAGATACATAGTTACATAGATACATAGATACATAGATACATAGATCCATAAATACATAGATACATAGATACATAGATACATAGATAGATAGATACATAGATACATAGATACATAGATACATAGATATATAGATACATAGTTACATAGATACATAGATACATAGATCCATAAATACATAGATACATAGATACATAGATACATAGATAGATAGATACATAGATACATAGATACATAGATACATAGATACATAGATACATAGATACATAGATACATAGATACATAGATACATAGATACATAGATACATAGATACATAGATACATAGATACATAGATACATAGATACATAGATACATAGATACATAGATACATAGATACATAGATACATAGATACATAGATACATAGATACATAGATACATAGATACATAGATACATAGATACATAGATACATAGATATATATATACATAGATACATAGATACATAGATATACATAGGTACATAGATACATAGATACATAGATACATAGATACTTAGATACATAGATACATAGATACTTAGATACTTAGATACTTAGATACTTAGATACATAGATACATAGATACATAGATACATAGATACATAGATACATAGATACATAGATACATAGATACATAGATACATAGATATATATATACATAGATACATAGATACATAGATATACATAGATACATAGATACTTAGATACATAGATACATAGATACATAGATACAAAGATACATGGGGACATAGAGACATAGATACACAGATACACAGGTACATAGATACATAGATACATAGATACATAGATACATAGATACATAGATACATAGATACATAGGTACATAGATACATAGATACATAGATACATAGATACTTAGATACATAGATACATAGATACTTAGATACTTAGATGCTTGGATGCTTGGATACTTGGATGCTTAGATACTTGGATACTTAGATACTTAGATACTTGGATACTTGGATACTTGGATGCTTGGATACTTAGATACTTAGATACTTGGATACTTGGATGCTTAGATACTTGGATACTTAGATACTTAGATACTTGGATACTTAGATACTTAGATACATAGATACATAGATACATAGATACATAGATACATAGATACATAGATACATAGATACATAGATACATAGATACATAGATACATAGATACATAGATACATAGATACATAGATACATAGATACATAGATACATAGATATACATAGGTACATAGATACATAGATACATAGATACATAGATACTTAGATACATAGATACATAGATACTTAGATACTTAGATACTTAGATACTTAGATACATAGATACATAGATACATAGATACATAGATACATAGATACATAGATACATAGATATATATATACATAGATACATAGATATACATAGATACATAGATACTTAGATACATAGATACATAGATACAAAGATACATAGAGACATAGAGACATAGATACACAGATACACAGGTACATAGATACATAGGTACATAGATACATAGATACATAGATACATAGGTACATAGATACATAGATACATAGATACATAGATACTTAGATACTTAGATACATAGATACATAGATACTTAGATACTTAGATACTTAGATACTTAGATACTTAGATACTTAGATACTTAGATACTTAGATACTTAGATACTTAGATACTTAGATACTTAGATACTTAGATACTTAGATACTTAGATACTTAGATACTTAGATACTTAGATACTTAGATACTTAGATACTTAGATACTTAGATACTTAGATACTTAGATACTTAGATACTTAGATACTTAGATACTTAGATACTTAGATACTTAGATACTTAGATACTTAGATACTTAGATACTTAGATACATAGATACATAGATACATAGACACATAAAAACATAAATACATAGAATTTTGGGTTTTTTGGGTGAAAGATCGATTTGTTTATAGTACCGAATGGATAATTGAAAAATGTGAACTTTTATGACTCGCCAACTTTGCGCTGGAGTTTCCGTCAAAAATTATTTCAGCGTTCCATAATTGCTATTCTTTAATAAGAATTTCAACTTTATAACAAGCTTATTATTTATTAGAATTAACAAAATAGGTTATACCAACAAACACACAAATAAAATTAATTCATCAGTGGGTATAGAGTGTCTCAAAATCGACATTAACAAATTATTACATGACATGACATGATTATTACATTTAAAAATTTCTATCTAAAAAAAAAAGTTAACATAAATTTATTTGTAAGAGAGTCAAACATGGGTAGAAAGAAATTGAATTTGACAGACGATGAAGGAAAAAAAGTCGTAGTTTAAAGGTATTAAAATCGAAAAAGAAATAAATAAAAGTCGCATATTATAATCAAACAAAAAAAAACTCGTATCAATCAAATAAAGCGAAGATAAAACTATATTTTGTTATTTCCTTACATATTGCGATACATCCGAAAAACACTAAAATAAGGAATAATGTATGGATTAAATTTAAAAATTGTTCAAAACTAATGTACACTGTTTTGTAAAAATATTTTTTTTAAGTCACAAAATAAAATGTAAAGTAACGGGTCCTCCTTGAGACCGCTTGCGACCGATGGAGGGGTGGAAGGTTAACGAGCGAAGCGAGCAGGGGCCGAAGCCCACTAGTTATTATATAAAATAGTACAATCAATTGCTTAAAACTAAAAACAAAATATTTGTTTAATATTATCCATTATTAATATCTATGTAATAGGCTTAAATATAAGAATTGCATATATTTCAGGGAAACCATTGCAATATCTTAAATATTTAATTTTGGAACCACATACGTACGAAATATGTTTTTGGTTATTTGAAAGAAATACAAAAAACAAGGAATGCGTTTGGTGATTCAGTTAAAATAATATTAATTATATTTAGTTAAAATTAACGTATAAACCAAATAAAAAATAAAATTCTAAGTTTATAAACTACATTTTCTAGAAAATTGTTAATAACTTCCACACGGAGAAGATGTCACTTGTAACTAACACTAAATTTGCCCAAATTAACATTATTATTATTAACATAATTTAATTTTAAATTGTTTAGCGATGAGGGTTGACTTTTGGTCATTTTGCAGGAATTTATAGAAGAAACAAAACGAAGCGATTTTCCAGACTCCCAGAAACATCCGAATTATCAGTTCGAAAAGTGCGTGTGCTGGGCATTGATGGAAGCAAGCAGTTCTACTAGTCCTAATATTTGTACCGAGCCTATAAAACTTTCCCAATTGTTTGCATTATGTTCAATCAACTCTAGTTTGGTTACTGCATGCGATCGTGAGAAACGATTAATGTCTACTGGGCTGTCGTGTCGCACATTATTTTGGGAAAAATCATTAAAAGCATGTCACAGCTGACTGGGCGATGAGGCAGATTTCTCTAGTATACAAATTTGTTGTTCTATGCCATGCCAATTTCCATATACTATTTCACATTGCTTTCATAATTTTAATGGTTTGAAGGAACGGCTAACCGTCTTATTTCTTTTCAGGTGACATGGAATGCGTCGACTTTCAATAAAAAGTACAACTGATTGGTTTGGTTTGGTTACTGCATGGTTTGAAAAATGGGACACAGAAGTGAACAAGGAGAAAACTAAACACGTCATATACACTAATCGAGTATCAGAAAGACAAAATATATCAAACTACATTCAAAAGTAGGCATAACAATAGACTCCAAACATATTATACAAAAACATATTAAATAAAAGAATTGAAGCCAAAAAAAAGTTCAGACAACTCTATTGGCTACTTGGTAAATATTCAATTCGAACCCTACATAAGAAACAAATAATATACAAAACATTAATAAGACCTATATGAACATATGGACTTGAAATTTTGGGGGACTTGTAGTAAATCCAACTTACTACTTATTCAAAACACGCAATCAAAAGTACTAAGAACCACAACTTATCCAGACTGTGTCGGTTTGGATCAGTTGATAAAGGATTACCATTTCACACTTCAAAAGTGGAATTTGCTGATCACAATTCAGACTTAGGGTATTTCCTCATTCGAGGCGCAATGAAAGGAATGGAACAATTTAAGAAATGGCCGAATATTAGCGCGAAAACGGGTTTCCTTAAAATTTGCTTCGAGCATGTTATGCGCAACAATGTCGAATTAAGTGCCAGTATTCCAGAACTTGATATAAACTTCATGCTTTGTCTTAAAGGTGTCATAGAACAGCAATGCAAAGAGGTGGAGCACGATGTGTACACTTCTTACCAGGAGCTTATAGAAAAGCATGCCCAACAAGAACATTTGGAAAATCTACAAATTGAGTGCAACCGAATGGCTCTGGCGCAGGAACGGGAGCGCTTGAATGCCTACGCCGAGTCCCTGGAGAAACGAGAGCAGCTACTCTCCAAATATAATTTTTTAGCTAAAAGAGCAGCTAACTTGGGATTGTTTGGTCGAAGCACACGTAGCATCTCCGGTAAATACAGAATGAAACGGCTACTACAACGGCAATCGATCCACTCGAAGCAGCAACACCTTTAAAATACACATTTTCAAGTAATTCGGCAAATCTTCGCATTTAACATTTCAAAGTGTAAGTTGTAAAAATTCCACCGAAAAAAAGATTAAAAGGTTTCTAGTTTTATTTTCCTTTTTTAGGACACGTGTATATTGAATTGGATTTTAACTTAACAGGATTTTGTTTTCAACAATGGAATAATTGCATGAAATGTATGTTTTCAAGGTGCGCTAGGTCAAGTATCATTAAGATACACAATGTATACTAAGACGGGAGCGTGGTAGACACCAAGTCAATATACTAAAATGCCATTGAATCACGTTAACTTTACCATGCGCTTCAGATTTGTTCTTTCAAGATGAATATGCTCAGCGTAATTATGCAACGAAAGGACCTGCAAACCAAAAAAAAAAATGATAAAATAAAAATAAAAATGATACGATTTTTGGTAATCCACAATCATATTTTAAATATTTGCCGCAACCGCTGCATTAGACTTATGGAGTTGCCTCCCACATCCGTTATTGTACATCCTTCACGTAAATTTGAGCGATTATCGTAAAATGTACAGATTCATATGGATAATGCTAGTAAGCAAAAGATTGATATGCACTTTCTTTTCAAATGCGTTGTGCAGGCTATTTTATTGTCGGCCGTCCCCTTAACCGTTTTTCTTTAATTTCAAATAGACTACATTGGAGCATTGAAAATTTATGCGAATGGTATCTTTTGGCATTGAGTTTTTTAAATTTGTACGAATTGATCTTCTACTTGTAGCACCCCATATTTGCGTGATTTATTTTAGTGTTCCCAAGCAAAATGTGAAATATTATCAAATCGTTTCACAATATAAAATAGCTCCCAAAGGGCATATCGAATATCGAATTCACCAAAGTATTACTGATTTAATCTTCAGGTGTACTTGAAATATAATTTCTATAAACAAATTGAATTCGTTTCTGGCCGATTCGACAGGAACTTCGTTCGCAACAATTCAAAAACTACAATTACATGTATTTAAAAATTTGCGAACATCATGAGAAAACTCCTCAACGCTCCTGCTGATTGTTAAAAAAAGGCTACTAAAATCATGAATATAATTTGGAAACACTTAAAATATTATGTCTGTATCTAGTTTATGATTATTTATTTAGAACCTCCCCAAGGCAAAGCATTCGAAACCAACCAATAACAAGTACCAAAAAAATGCCTCTATTTCTCAAAATAATTTTTCGTAAAGTAAAACTTGAACTTTCAAAATATCGCAATAGATTTAATAGAGAGCCCGCCCAAGGCTCGACTATATCAAAATTAAAAATTGTTTCGATACGCTGGGTTTGCACAAATACTATAAGTTACTAATGTCCTTTCCTTCCATTATTGTAGATTTACCATCAGACAAAATGGAGCTCTTAAAGCGTTCGAATTGTTTATTTTACAAAGGCGCTCAAATTATATTTCAAAACTCACGTCTACCGTGGTTCCAATCAATTCCAAGGATTGGACAAGATGTGATTCCAAAAAGAACGAAAAAAGTCAACTGGCTGCGAAATGGAGGTTATAGAATTTGCTGGTTTTGTGATTATTTTAATTTGAATGCTAATTTATTTCGCAGCTTGCCAGACTTACCAGATATTGAAGAAATTAGTTTGAAATAGTAAATATATACCGCGTCACATTTAAATTAATCTATTACAAATTATGGATGTATGGGGTTTGGGCCAGGGCCAGATTGAATATTGAATATAGTTTCTATAGAACAAAATTTATTCAAATTTTATGGAAATTCTATGAATGAAGTACAAACATTAGAAAACGAGTCAAATGAAAGTAAAGATAGCAATTCTTAATGAAACATGAATATCGTCGGATCGGAAGCTTTATAGAATGAAATGGCTTCTTAGACCTAACTATTTTGTTTTATAAAACTAATCGTTAACATTAGCTATTCCGAACGTTTTCGATTCTACCTGATGTTCTTCACCCCAAACGAATTATAACACTCTTTTGAGATGTAACAAGTATTATTTTTCTGTAAAATAACACTTAAATTTTTAATTATCTCGCATTGAAAGCAATTGCAGTAATTCTATTAAATTTAGAGAGTAGGCAGGGGCCGTATTGTGCCAAGTCCGTTAAATAAGTAGAAACACAAATGTTTTTCATGAAAAATAGTATTTTGTTTTTGGTTTATCTGAGTTCGTCGTCGTATCACTGGTAGATGCCAAAGACGGGGCCTTGAAACGAGGCAGTGTGACTATTCCGATAATACAACAACCATTGTTTTG
Organism: Chymomyza procnemis; assembly: GCA_035046065.1. Taxonomy (NCBI): domain Eukaryota; kingdom Metazoa; phylum Arthropoda; class Insecta; order Diptera; family Drosophilidae; genus Chymomyza; species Chymomyza procnemis. Next base: position 217,358 of record JAWNOJ010000008.1, on the reverse strand, counting down.
GAACGATTTATAAAATTCGCAAATAGCCAAAAATTAATACAAATGCAAAAAAAAATTATATTACGCAGAAATTTTTTAATTTTTATTACTTAATTCCGGGTTATGACATCATTGTCAATCTTGTATAATTCAAGCTATATTAAATTATTGAGGCATATTATGCCATAAAGGACGTGGGATATATTAATAATCACAATAGCGAAGTCAGTAAACTTGAACTTAATATTATCTTCTTTCTTTAATTTAGGTGGATCAACAGCAACAACAACAGATTTTGATGATTCGTCCAAAGAAGCTGCTGGTGTATTTTCAGGCATCTCAGTACGATTTGATTCCTGCAGGTTGACCAACTGCACTATATTGGAAATTATATCATGTTGTTTCTGTGGGCAAATGGGAATCTCTAACCCGATTACTTTAATGAATACGTCTTTCTTCGTATTTAAATCGGATTTTCCGGCATTTTTAGCACCAGCCGATTTTAATGATTCGTCCAAGTTGATCACGCGCACTATATTGGAAATAATATCATGTTGTTTCTGTGGGCAAATCGGCTTCTCTAATCCTCTCACTTTAATGAATGTATCTTGCTTCTTGTCAACGTCGATATTTCCACCAATATCTTTTTTCTCTTCTATGTTTGAAACTTCGAATTTGTCTAAAAAAGCTGCTAATTTTGTTAAGCGTTCTCGATTTTCAGACTTAGCACCGCCACTGCCATTGGTTGCCGGCAACGAGCGCGAACTAATATCGTCTTCATCTTGGGTTTTCATACCCATTTGCTGTTTCGATGCAGCCACCGAAGCACGAGTTGCTAAATTCAGCCACATTTTGCTAAAATTATCAAAATAAATTTAAATATTATTTTAACCCAAATAAAATGTGTTACTAGCTATGACTGTGATGTAAACAATATGATGTTTCTGAAGTCGTAAGCAAAGGCAAGTAGAAAAAATATAAATAATTTAAAAGAAACTTTGCAAGGCAATAATCCAAAACTTTCGCCAGAAAAGGATTGAAAGGTCAAATTGACTTGGATTGACAGCATCTTCGCAGACCGCGATCCTGTTAAAATAAGTCTCAAGATCTCAAGATTTATGTCCTATTTCTTGGTAATGGACGGTCTTTAATAGACAATTAATCCAGATCACCAGCAGCAAGCCCATCATCTCGGAATTTAAATAGCGTGGAGGAATGGGCTATACTCCAGGTAGAGACGAAACGTTGCAATTGTGTCTAATAATATAATTGTGGTGTCTACCTGGAAGTCGACGCATGAGTGGCCTTCATCAAACTTGAATGAGTATAATCCACAATTTCATACTACCCGAAAATAAATAAGACGGTTAGCTTGTCCTTGATACCATTGGAGAGCTTTTTGTGCTCCGACTAGCAGTAATAGTTTTTACCATGAATTGAGAAACTCTATAAAATTACACTGCCAGGTCAGAAATTGTTCCATTAGGAAGTTTCTTGAAAACCCATATTGGTCCCATAGAGCATATGTGGTCGACTGATTACGGTTGTTGCCCTGAGTACATAAGTCAACAAATAGAAAATAAGTGATGAATCTTTTTGGAGAGATTGCGAAAATATTTTATCCAAGATGATTTATTTACTATTCTCAGTTCAGGGAATATATCTTAGTTGATAGTCACGTAAGGCGATTTGGCATTTAGATAAATATGTGGGTACCACCATACGGGTTAGACACAAATCCGCTCTAGCACAAATGAATCCAGTGGATAGGAATTCAAAGAAATAATTACGGCGTCACCAGAGATTACGCATTTCTCACGATCATACGCAGTTACTAATCTAGATGTGATGGACCATGTAATGTAAAGTATGAACGAGGGTAGGCCTACGCCCTTCAGTTTTGCGGCCCCCCTATGGGTCTCTTGTGCTCCCTTGATGGACCATAATGAGAACAAGTAGGAAATTTGCCCTACAAAACTAGTAGATGAGTTTACAATCTGTAGAATATATATTTTTCTTTTTTTGGAATGGTAACAGTATGGGAGTTCATGCGTGGACTTGGTCTCGGTTGGCGTAAAGACAAAATCAAGGGCAATCCAAACGATTGGGATTTCATTTAATGTCAATAATATCAATATACTTTTATATTACTTGCTCGCACTGAGGGACGGCAGCACATCAGGAAAATTGATACCATAACATCAACGCGTATTCATGGGAGCAGGCGGGCAGCGTTGAAACAAAAGTCGAGCCGTCACAGATGCAGTTCACATAAAATCGGATGGATTTTCTCGTCTCTCCTTGGTAAAATGATTTGAAATTATTGGGCACCGAACGAGAGAAGGGAAGCGATGGAACCTATCTGCAGCGATTAGGGGTCGACAAAGCTACTATTGCGCTTGCGCGATAGCGATTTCATTTAAGAGGTTATTGTTTGGACTAAGAGAGATTCTTAATTACTAAGTTCGCTTGTCGTACAGGGCAAACAGACCAAACAGAAACAATGCAAAAAATTCTCGTTAACATTTTTTACTATCTACTATTTGCTTAATTAACTTATATGTGGCTTACAAACAAGATAAACAATAAAAACTATCATTTAATTTGTTATTACTTGAAATTAAAATGCTGATGTTGCTGCGCCTTTGAAGCCAAATAAGGGATATTTTTCACCGATGGAGTAAACCATTTCTGTTTGCCTTTGCTTCATTACTTATATATTCATAATTGAGAACACTATATGTTTATAGGTTTGCCATCTGACAGCTTCGATATCCATAAATCATTGTATTATATCAATTGCATTTGAAGGATATCAATTTGGCTTGTAAATAACTGAATATTGCTATTCAGTTTCTGTAGCACTTCCTCATTTATAAAGCATTTGGGCCGCCAGAATTTGCGTTTCTGTTATATTATTCGCACCTGGAGCACGTAAATTCAACCTCGTCTTTTCGAATCGACAAGTTTTTCGCAAGTTTTACATGGATTTCTGTTTCGACATGAGATGGCAATTGGACAGTTTTCAGGAGGTAAATAACTTGTATCGATGCTAATTACTGGCTTGGAATTTTTTTCAATCCCAAACCCAAAATATCGTCGGGTATTATTTATATGTGACAGCTTTTTATTGCAAATCGATTTTCATTTCCATGGAAGACAGAGTTCCTTTATCCTTTATCCTTTTTATGACTTCAAGTTCTTTTCAGGTTCCGATTGCAACGAATTACCAAATGCTCTTGATTTGTTGCTGGAAAAATAAAAAAATTTGATTGCCAAAAAAATTCATAGACAGTACTTACAAACCTTTTCAAAGTGCTTGGCGGAGACTCTAGTGCGGATGATGCACTCACTAGTAAAATTTATATTACAAAGCCAATCCCCGCTTCCATATTTTGGAATGTCAATCTGTGCAAAGGCAACGCAAAGGCAGCAGTCATTCGCGTTTCACATTGTGTTTCCGATTTGGATTGGGTCAAGAGCTGAGAGGAATATTTGCCTCTATTGTTTTTTTACTCAATTTTTCAAACGAAATTCGCCGAGAATTTAGTTTCCATAAACATTGGTTTAACAATTATATACTTAAATATTTAGGTAATTAGTTAAATTTGTGAATTGAGCAAAATATAGATCATGAATATGTAACTTCAAAATTTCAATTGTATTTTGTCAAAATTCTTTATTAACAAAATCCACTTTTATTTCAATGAACTTTATTAAATGTTTGTAAAAAAGATCGAAAATAAATTAAATGAAATGTGCAACAGCTCTTAGGAATCATACAAAATCTCCCAGTACCGAATTGGTTCATGATATCTTAAAAATAAGAACTATTTACAAAACTTTACCTGTTATTAAAATTATCAATTGGATTATTAATAACCTCCAGATATATCGTCTTGCACTTTACAATTTGTTTAATTCGCCCCATTGTACTTAATACGAACTCGTTAATGATTTTTTAAAAGAGTAGGCCTTGTATTTACAATAGTTTCGGAATATCCCAACAAGTGACAAAATAATTCATTCCAATTTTGCAGTTAGACCAAACAAGGAGTTTAACTTTTGATTTTATAAACAAAAATTGTAGTAAAATTTTTAACAAAATTCAAGTTTCCAATAATTGACATCACAATGGAGGATGAACGAATTAAACAAATTACAAACAACTTTTTGCGCGACTATAGGCACCGATTTGGAGATAGATTTTCAGGTGCTTCATTGACCTCGCATGCTATTAAACGTTGGTTTGCAATGGGCTGGAGCCACCAGAGGATGTACAATCCGGTTAGTTGGAAGGCTAAGGCTGCATATAGAATATTATATATTTTATTTTTCTTTCATAGGAAACCTACCACTTTGGACGCACGCTGCGCGTATTGGACAGCACCGAAATAGAAGCTGTTAAAACAACCGGGCCTATGCCGGTACCTGGGTGCGATGATGTACGTATACCTAAAGCTACACGATCCAAAAAGGTCAGATTCATTGACTGTCCAACGGCTAAAAAACCAAAGGTTCCAATAACAAAATCGAAAAAGGTCTCTAAGGCGCAATCTCGAGCTGTAGGTTCTGCTCCAAATAAGAGCCGTGTTCTAAAAACATCTAAAAACAAGAAATCTTTATGCTCAAATCAAAGTAAAGTAGCGCCAAAGCGAAAAGCCTCGAAGAAGCGAACTTCAAAAAGTAAATCTTAAATGTGAATGTTTCAAGGAAATATAAGAACAAAAGAAATAACAAAATAAATAGCATACTGATTGTTCATGGATCCTCAAAGGGGGCGGGAGCATTGCCTTTGAATTTTAACAACGAATAGAATATGGTTTCTTTATTTGAAAATGGTGATGTCTCCTTGCCGTAGCTTGGTGAGGGTTGCTGTGAATGCACTGTCGAAGTCGCCTTTCAGGTCTTCAGTGTCGTCTGCCGTGGGGGCATAGCATTGGATGAGATTTATATGTATAGCCTTGCACTTGAATCTCGCGGTAATTAGTCTGTCAGATACGGATTCCCACTAATGGAGTCCCTTGATCTTTTTGGCTACAAATATTTCTACACCATGTCCGCCAACTTCACTATTACCACTGTGCAGGACCAGATTGCTATAGGCTATTGTTGATTCCCCACTGCCAGGCCACCTCATTTCGCTAATGCCAGCTATCACTACTTTCAGTTTCTCCATTTCTTCCTCGAACTATGTTAATCGAAATACCTATGAAATACCTATGGTCGTCATCGAGTTTGGCGAGCCGTTCATGTTTGAGAATTATATTGGTTTCTGTAATAGGTTGGGTTTCCGATCGAAATGGTTATTGTGAAATGACACGTATATTTCACAATTGCGGAAAGGCTGGGCGATACAGTCTTAACTTTGGCATCATTCATAGCTGGTGTTGTTGTTGCTGTACTCAGAAAAGGGATGAGGGTACCCACTTATCGTGTAGGAGGGTGCGGAATGGGACAAGGGGGGTTGGGTGAGGGAGTTATCGAAAACATATCAAAACGGTTTTTCATTATATGGAATTATTGAAGTATCCACAAGAATAGTAATAATATAGTTAAATTCGGAAAAGAAATGAACTATTACTATTATAAAAGGTACCAAAGTTACTAGAGTTATCGGCTTGGCTCCATTTGTACAAATTTTATTTAACTAATGTTGATTATAATGCACATAGTAAATGTAATAACTTTTTAATTAAACATTTCATAAAATAGTACAATAACGAAGGTAAATCAAAAATTCCTGCTTTAATCAAACCAGAATACGGAATATCCAGTTTACAAGTTTTCAAATTATTCCTTTATTCAATATTTGGAACATTTAAGGTAAGAATCGCTTAAGCCTATCATGAATTTGAAGCAACATTGATAATAAATTTATAAATCATTAAATTGAAAACTAAAACTCAATGTTTAGTAAGAAATTATTTTGAATATATGGTCAGACTTTTATCTTACTTTCCCGATTTCTGCGCCTACGTATCAGAAAAGGAAATAACAAAATTATTAAGGGGAATAAATAAATGTATATATCATGCCACTGAACATATAAAACATAAATGCATTGCCTCTTATAAAAAAAAATCCAAAAGGTATCCAAACTTAATAGCGTTAGTGATCTGGCTGAAATTGACCCATCTTGGGTACACCCAAATGTTTGGATTGTACTAAACGCCCAGTTTTTCTAGATGTAAACTGGCTACCTCTTCGTTCAGCAGTTTGGACAGCACATCATGCCAACGGCTTATTGTGAGGACTTGGTCCATAACTCAATCTGTGCCAAAACTTAATTCGTAAAGGAGTTGACATGACATGACAACACTAGGATGTCAATGAGCACAGCCCGAGTTAACCAAACGACCCTCGGCCAATAATATATCATAACGTCCATTGGTCATGTTATAACGATAAAACCTTCTTCTGAGCATTGCTGTTTAGCCCTTCTACATCAATTTTATCATCAAAGTGCCCAATATTGCGGCAGCCATTGGTAGTCACAAGGAAGTGGAAGCTTTCTTTCAGGCCTCTTTCATAGTCGCACCTCATAATTGCATGTTTTTAGAATTATTATAAATTATGAAATCTTTTTAGATTGTTTAAATTAAATTATAATAATAATAAGGTCATTTACAAGAAAATATTTTGAAAACTTGTAAGGCTTTCACATATAGATATACTGTGGACCATACAGAAATGATTATTTAATGAGATACGGATTTAATTGATTATAAAATATTAAATAATGATTTTTATTTATAAACCGAAAATATAATAGTAAATATTTGAAACTAGTATCCGGATATCATATTTAATCAATTGAATTGAAATACAATATTAAGACTAAGCACTTAACATTTGTATACAACAAAAGTGTATTTTTTTTGGCTTGTGTAGACATTGTAGCTCTCGTAAATTAATATTCAACCAAAAACTACATATTTTTATACACGAAGAAAGCAAAATTCGTCAATTGCACATGTCTGTGGCCTATCCTCCATAGAAGCCATTAAAAGCTTCACCAATCGAAATTAGATTATCAGTTATGTGTTATAAGAGGGTTGGATGCATTATAAATTCAAAAGGGAATTGCTTCAGATGAGCCCGCTCCATATTCATCTTTGATACCTTATCACATTGACAGCTTAGGAGTTATTAGATCTCACCTAAAGGAATAGCAAGCGATGCAGTGCAAATATTTCCATCATAAGAATTGAATTCTTCAATAATACGTGAATTACGGTCCTGTGGGGGGCCCAGAGTGGGGTCGTCTCAAAATATAATGCAATATTTTTCCCCAACAAATACTCTTCATTGTTGACCACTCTTAACTTTCCTCAGTTATGTAAAACAGCCAATGAAGTCTTTAACCAAATAAGTAAAGTCTAATATATTATTATCTATAGTATTATATAATCAAGTGGATGTCATGAGAGAGTCTTATTTTATAATTTTGACACCGAATTTATAATAACCCTTTCAGAAAATCCGTATTTGTATACTAGTCGCCTTTTTCGAACTTTTAGCAGTTTTATGATAAGATACTTCAGAATTGCATATTTGCATAATCAACTTATTGATAAATCTTCTTTTAAGTTTGCTGCACCCATTTAGGATTCACCAATTTAAAGTTTTACGATTCGATACTTAGTTTCTGAGTTTACGACTCACAATGGAAGTTAAATCTATTGACGACCCGTGGTCGCATCATTTCTCCACTAAAAGTAATTCGTGCTCCTCAAATCCACCTACAATACAGTTTGAATCTGTTTATTTCTTTTTCAAAACATTAAGCTCAAAATTGGTGGAAATTTTGTTAAGGAATATATTATAGTTAATGGATCGGAATAAAAGCTTATGCAAAAAAACACGCCGTGGTATGTGGAGTGGTCTACAATAATGGAATGGCAAACGAATGTTGGGATCCCAAATTTAAGCCCCGAAGAGCAAAAAATAATAATTTTTTTTGATCAGACTCGAATACGTTTTCTAAAAATATTTTTGTTTTATTATAGGCGCACGTAAATAATACTACGTATGTTAATAATGCTACGTGCGCCTATAATAAAACAACAACTTTTATAGAAAACTTATTTCGAGGATATCTCACTAAATTCTAAAAAAAACACAATAACTTCAAATGCTAGCAGTTGAAGGGAGATTAGAGGTAGAAAGTGCAGAAATACTTACTTATTTATAGCTGCCAGTGGTGGCTGTAGCTGTATTGATCCGGGTTCAAAGCCTGGTAGTTTATGGCATTGAATATGGGTAACAGTTGGTTAAGTTGGAAGTTATTGCATCGTTCTCTAGAATTAGGATTCAGCTAGTTGAAAATATAATAAATATGATTAAATTTCTATATAATTATTTCTATATTATTATTTTTTTATTTTGTTAAAACTTCATAACTCGAGCTAAATGGTCTAACATAAAAATGTTAAAGGAATGGACAAGGCTTAACAATTGTTTGGTAGCTCTCTAATTAATAGCTCAAGAAATTCCAATATCCAATTTATTCCAGGTACTGATTTATGCCTTCCGAAACGCTAGTGCGAATTCGATACTTGGCTTCTTCTACTTCGCTGGGAGCATATATATTTTTTTTTTTTTTTTCCTTATTATTCCACTTGGGAACTTAGGGCCTCTACAAGAGCCATCCATCGAACCCTAATTTTTCGCCTGGGTCAGTTGTTGGAGGATGGATCTTCTCCAGGTCGCCTTGGGTCTGCCGATCCGTCTATTGCCTTATGGATGGATGCCAGCTATCTGCAGTTTTCTCCATTTCCTCCTCGAACTGTGCTAATCTTGATGGATCCTTTAGGGTTCTAACGGTCCATTGTCCTATTCGTGTCCGTTTTTTGAAAATGCCTTTGGACGTCATCGAACTTGGGGAGCCGTTTATGTATTCTCTTGTGTAGGTTTCTGTAATCTGTTGAGTTTTTTTGGTCGAACTGGTGATTGGCCAGATGCGACTTATCCCAGTGGTGGGCTGCCACCTGACGCCTTCTGGGAGTAGCGTCTGCGTTTGGCTGCGCGGAAAGGCTGGGCGATACAGTCTTTTTATTGTTGGCATCATTCTAGCTGGTGTTGTTGCTGTACGCCGAAAAGCTATGTATGGCGCTTGGTTCTATGGTATACCCTCCATTTAGCGTGGGGGGTGAGGAATGGGGCAAGGGGGGATGCCAGAAATTGTTGAATTTTTGTGCAAATGGAGAAAAGCTTTCTATTAGGTAGAGAAGCAATTTTTAAGAGGGACGTTGGAGTGGTCATGCCTCTTGCCATGAGTGGGATTCGAACCCACGACCCCGCGATTAGAAGGCAAGGGGAGCATATATATATCTTATGTTAATGTTTAGTCTCAAAGCCACTTGTCCTTTGCCCAATGCTTTCAGAAGGGACTACGAGACAAATAGTACAAGAATTTACATTTCTCTCTTAAAGATTATTCTGAAGATTCGACTCAAAAGTAAAATTGAATACCTGTATACATCAATTAGGATATTGTTTCGACGATTTCGGTCGAGCTTTGTCATGCTGGAAAATGACTCTGTTATGTCTTTCCTTAGGTTGTAGCTATATTTCTCGTAGTTCTCAGCTCAAATGCATAAACTGCGTTCGGTATCAATCCCCTCTGATTGTGTTCACTTAGCTGGAGTAATTCGGATTATCGTAATGTACCCTACCTGTATCGTCAGTCTCTCAGTTTCGAGTCATGTGGTACCCGGTGTCGTGGAGGCATATTTATACGAATTGCTCTTTTTGGGCTTGGGACGCGACTTGGTCAGGCAATGCTTCCACTTATGCGACACGTTTTTCACTAAAAGTAGCCTAGTTGCACGTACTTAAGGGGCAACCAATAAGCTCCAGCTGCACTTTTCTATGAATTGTAAAAGATAAGCGACTTAAAAACTGACATTTTTAATCAACAATGAATTTGTGGTGCAAACCAAATACCCGCAAAGGTTCTGATGCAACAATGTAGACAGATATCTACGATTATTATGTATCGTTTTCAATCGATTATTATCTGTAAAATCAACCGCAAGCAAAGTTGTACGCTTTATTCATAAACATTTTCAGGCTGCAAGACATAATTACATAATGACATAATTAACTCTTAACAATTCATATTATTTAGTCATAAAAGCCGGAGAAATTCATAATTCGACTATATATATGTATATTTAATGTTCATTATTTATGTGAATATGCAAAGTAGGCTAAGAAGATGATAAAGTAGCCGTGGATTCAAACTTTACCTTACAAAAATTTACCCTTAAAAAAAGTTTGCAATATTTTCAGTTGCCTTTAAAATCTTGTGAAGTAAGCATCTAAAATTAATTGTGAATTCGTTAAAAGTTTTCTTTCAATTTTTGGATTTTTTAAATTTTTGTAAAAAAAAAAATAACTTATAATGTCTGCAAATAATATCAATCGTGATTTAACATCCAAGAGCAGCAGTTCTTTGCAATTGTCTAATAGCAATGAGAGCATGGACGACCACCAAAGGGAAACCCTCAATAATTTTCTTGTTGATTACTTAGAGCGGTTTGGTGACCGATTTGATAATGACACTTTGTTCGACAATGCACTATTGCATTTTAACGGTTTGAGTGATAGTCAATATATGCTATATGTCCCGGTAAATTCGTTGTAAATGGTTACATAATACCTGAAACCTAACATAGTTTCTTCTTATTATAGGGTACATATAGACACGGCCGCACAATACGTGCCATGGACAGCACTCACGTGGAGAGAGGATTTGTCAGGCCTAGTCAATCCCAGGAAGTTTCTCGGTCTGACAATTTCCCATCAAGCACTTCGTCAAATTGCAATAGTCGTAAGGCAAATATTATTAGCGTTGGTTCCGGCAATCCGTCACGAGCCGGCATTCCCACCTACAGTAAGGAAAGAGTTCCCACTAAAGCTACGTGCGAGAAATTTAGACAACTTATCAAAATCAACGAAAGTCGTAAAGAAACTTCTGTTGTCGCTTCTTCCAGCAATAGAGCGCAGTCTGAAAACGGCGATAGTCGTCAATCAAGTAGAGGTAGCGTTGCTTCAAATAATGCTAATCCATCTGGGAGTCGACATGTCAAAACCAGCGACAGTCGTAAAGCAACTGCACTTGTCGATTCTTCTATAAAAAATGATTCTTTAAAGAAGTAACCTAAAACAAACCGCTCTAACGGAAGCACCCAAATGTGCGACGATTGGCATTGCTAGTTGAAATTGTTATCCCACAACGAAATGGACGACAAATTTTAGGCAACCTTATCAGAGAAAAATAATGGAACCCCTATAAACGCCTAAAAGGGATCGAACTTATGGAATTTATTAATTGCTCATAGAGGAAATAGAGCATTAGTACGCCCTTCTAATTTTTTTATATTAAAGCTTTCGTTCTGGAATTCCATATGACAAAGAAAAATTATAGGAGTCGTTTGTGAGTTTCGGGAGACTCAGATTTCATGATTCCAATAAAAAGGTTTAAAAGTTAATCCTCAACACTAGTGGAATGTCTTGGATGTGATCAGCTAATTTGTATGCTTCTTTCCATTGTTTGACTTCGCACAATCAAGGCTCCAAATGCTTACGTTAAAGGTGCATTAACATTATTATCCATACAATGGCTGGAATAGGATCCAATTACCTTTTAAAGCACTGACGGGGGAGCACTAAGTTTCGAAAAAGCAGGCTTCAGCAATCTGCGAAAATGGACAGGACACTGGATGATAATACACTGTAAGAATGTCTTATATAATGGGCAGAGGGGCCGCGTAGTGCCGGATATTGATTGATGAATCAACCCACAAACCTTTAAATCGTCACATTCGCTGCACGAGGCATCACGCGATCAAAATCTCTTTGCAAAATCCGTCGCCAGAATTGTTTCATGATTTTTCGTAGAAAGAGGATGACCACGTACAACCATCTGCAAAATAGAATCCATTATAATAAAATTTTTTACAGTTTTTGGAAATCGATAGTTTTGAATATTTTAAGCAAATAGCATAGCAATTAAATCTCAAATATCCAACTACACCCTTCCCACAACTTTTTTTTCTGAGTATTTGCAAAATATCAATTGTTTGCAAAATGTATGAAAAAAGGTGTATTTTTCAATTCAATCCAAGAGTTGTCGGCCATTTTTAATGTTAGTAATTTTAATTATAAATGCAACTTTGTGATACTTTCAAGTGGATTTCCTTATAAGTCCGTTTCAACAAATGGATTTTGTTTTTTTTTTAGCTAAGGACTTACGAGTAAGAGTTTCCTGGGGTAAAGAAGTATTTTAGGTTTTTGTTTCAGATAAAAATGACTGGCAGAATCTATCACGTGGTTTGAGTTGTCTATCCCGAGCTGCTGCTCAAGATTGTTCATAAATCAGCCATTTTTATTTATTTTCACATTCAATGAACTTTTTGTTTCTGAATAAATCTGTGTTTAAAATATGCAAAACAAAATTTGTTTCTTTTGTTGTTTTCATCTTCAAAATAGAATAATCTGAAAATCCCCCTTTTTTTATATGCTATTTATGAGCAGACCCCCCTAATCCATGAAGCATCCAATTTGCTGGTGACGGCTTATAATAACTACACAAATCGGAAAAATATGAAAATGATCCAATAATATTTTGTAATTATTAAACATGCTGATTTTGTGTCAATTATGATACATTTGTTTGTTCGAATAAGGATTTGGTTACACCTGTACCTCGATTAACGCGGATTGGAATTTACACGGTTTTAAAAATTTTCAAATTAAAACGAAAATTTTTTAGAGATCGTGTCAAAGAGGAAAGCTACGTATGAAAAATTTAGACGACTTATCAAAGTCAACGAAAGTCGTAAAGAAACTTCAGTTGTCCTTCTTCCAGAAATAGAGAGCAGACTGAAAACGGCGATAGTCGTCAATCCAGTAGAGGTAGCGTTGCTTCAAATAATGCTAATCCATCTGGAAGTCGACATGTCAAAACCAGCGACAGTCGTAAAGCAACTGCACTTGTCGATTCTTCTATAAAAACTGATTCTTTAAAGAAGTAACCTAAAACAGATCACTTAAACGGAAACACCCAAACCTATCTTTGAACTCATTGAATTATTTATGCTTGGGAAAAATTCTCAATGTTGGATTGGATGTAAAATACATAAACAAGTCGCTTAACGAGATTTAAAAATCGACGCTGCATAGCTGTTGGAAATCTTTATGGTCTGATATATATTTAATGGTGAGAGTTATGACATATCTTTCAAGAAAGAGTTTTCTCAAATAATTGAGTTGGGCCAAGAATTAGGTGGAAAAGGCTTTGTGGATATACTTCAAGAAGCGAAATTAATGAATTAAATGCAGAAGATTCAATTGACACGGTTAAAAATTGTGATGAAAAGAGTGTTGATTATGACACCGAAACTTCACAGCTAAATTTGTTCAAAAGCGACATGTGCTAGGCAAAACACTAGAAAATCATTTTCAAGGAGGAGAGATCATAGTCATTAATTTCAACATGATCTTTATTATCTATTAGAACAATTTGAAAATGTCTTGAATGATATGACTAATAAAAATAAGCAACAAAAGATTATTTCAGAATATTTTCCAAAAGAATGATCTTTCAAACTTTAACTAAAATCAATGCAACAATTGTAAAAGTAGAATCTAATGAGATATTGTTATCGAGTAATGATTCAGATATTATTAATACTAAAATGCTGCCCACCGTTAAATAGAATTAGATGTCAAATTTTCGAAACTAGTAAACCCATAGAATGCTTATCCAATATTAATAATACTTACGCTCAAAATATTATAAAATTCCTTAAGAAAACCAATATCTATTACAAAATATAACACTCAAGAGTATATTCGATTAAGAAAAAAAAATACGCAAATTGAGTCAGAACGTTGGACAGTTGCTCACGTTTGCTCCTGTCATTGATGACGCCCTAGCGACGCTTGAAGCACTTCAAAGCGTGCTTATCCTTGGACACCTTCAAACATTCTATGGTAGGCTTATCGTAATGAGCGTGGCCAACAACCTCGACGGCTTTGAAAATTCTTCAAATGGGATGAACGCATTGACTTCGGTAGTCTTGTGTCCTCGGTTGGGAACGTGAAGCAGCTCGTTACGCACTGCCAATAATTTCTCAGCTGCTTACAAAAGAAATTTTTTTATGAAAAGAAATTTTATTGACATTTATCAGCTAACAAGAAAATCATTTCAGAAGTTGCGAATTATATCAGAAGCTAAAGTTTGAGGGCAAATAAATTGTCAGCAACATTAAATATTTAACACTTAATAAAGTTAGAAATATGTTACACTCTATAAGTTATAGACACATAAGACCGCTATGGGTAGACTTAACTTAAAATTTTCTTCAATAATTTATATCCTTTGAGGTGAAAATTCTAACTAAAATTATTTTACATGGAACTAGACCAAGATCTTGACAGTTTGAATATTAATTAATTTTTTAGTTATTGGTTTAAGTCAGCTGCGGCCTTGTCGGAAGTCAAATTGGTGAGGTGACAAAGTTTCTTTCGGTAAAACTATAAGAATCAAAGAATTCGTAATTGAAGCAATGACTTGGGGAAAATAATAAGTCGTAGAAACCAAGTAGCTAAATACATTTCAGAGGAGATCTTTAATAAGACACACATATTTTCAATGCTCTCAAATCCTGGATACATTTTAACTTGGGATTTTTTGGTACAGATTTTATGTTTGCAAGCATTGAACGACTGGTGAATAATCATTTATAGATTATTTATATTAATTATACAATATTCGATTGTAAAATTTTGATGCGCATTACGAATAGCAGGTCTTGCAACTTATCTTATAGGGAATAAACCTTGACAATGGGTCAAGTTGTATCCAATTTGGAACATAGATTAGATATGCTTTATATTGTAGCTAATCAACTTGACAAAGTTTATAGAGTTGTGGAGCTTACATTCGTCATCACAGACTCCAGATGCGTGATCTTAGTGAATTTCTACAATTTTATTTGATTTAATCAGCATCAGTAGGTTGCCATTACAGATCGAGATTATATCTTAGCTCATTATTTTGAAGAGTCAGTGTACTGACAAATTATGAGATTCAGTATAATTATAAAAGTCTAAAATGAAAATAAGTAAATAATAGAATTATTGAAACTGCGGGAGTGATCGTTTTTGCTCTACTTTTAATTGTTATATGTTGACTAGCGTTTATTATAGTAAATATTGTATAATAATACAATACATTCATTTTCGGATAAACATGAATAAATAAAAAAAAACATAATTTGACTTTTCTGTGTGCTTCTTGCTGCAATAATTGCAAATCTGGGAACTTATATGAAATAATTTTTTTTCCTTCTTTGCTTTGGGACTAATGCTACATCTAACCAACTTGTTGTCTTTTAAGTTAGGTGGCCCAGGGGCCATGGTGTTAATATGATGGAGATAGTCGATGACTGAACTGTATCATGTTGAACCAATACATAAATTAAATTTTATTTTCCCCACAACAATGTGGCTGTTTGAAACTTATTGTTCATCAAAAGCGAGTTCATATACCATCCCTAAAATATAAGTCTTTGGGGTTTCCCGTCACGATCAGGTGCAAAACCATTGCTTTCATATCTTTCAAGAAGCAATCCCGAAGTGAAAAATTTCTCCTGGACATTTTTCGATTTCAACATAAATATCCAACACCCAAAAATCGACAAAATCCCACTTGTTTTATCAAACGGAAATAGTGTGCTGATCACTCCCAATGATTCTGCAAGTTCAGCACAAGACGCTATTTGAAAACGACGCTGAAATCTCAACTTTGGAGGTTCTTTGCTCAATGTGTCGAAACAGATTCATCATAAACTTTCGCATATATTCGTTTTGCTTCAAATGTGCTTTCCTTTCCATTAAAACTGAAAATGGAAACCGCCTGAAAATGATGTATATTTTGCATGAATCTGGATATTTTTGGAAATTCTGAAAAATTTTTTAGCGCTGTAGGTACTCTGCACTTTATTCTTCACAACTATTTTGTCCAAAAATGGTATCCACTTGTTTGCCAATCAATTGTTCTGACAATAACAGGAATGCATATTTATATATATTTAGGGAAATCTATTCATCACAGACTTTTACTTCAATCAAAATTTCAATCAAATTTGTGATTAACTTCAAAATTAACAGCATTTATACTTGTATTAACAAAAATATTTGTAAATTTTAACTTCAACAGTAAAATCCAAAATTAAGATTTTTGAAACCGCTGCAGTTTTAACCTTTCCAGTAAGTTAACAGAAGCATTTAAAGCAATTCGGTAAATTTGAAAGTATTATTTCTATACATGTATGTATATACCGCCAGGATAACACTTCTGGCAAACTCTACCATGGCCATTTGGACTCCGCAGGGCTTTACTACATTAGGTAACCAGCCTGATGAAAACGAATCATTTATTTCGGACCAAAGCAAAATTGAAACTCACATGCTCGATGAAGACCTAGAGATTGAAGATGTAGGCAATACTCTGGAAAATTTGGGACAGATTAATCAAGCGGAACATTGGGAAGCGCACACAGAGAGACCGTTCAATATAATGATATATGGAGCTGCTGGTACTATGGGTAGCTATACGGTTTTGGCAGCTGCAAAGATGTTGAGGTCATATAAATGGGGGATAGCCGGGCAGTACGATGTATGTTTGAAAGTTATATTTAATAACAACAATGCTCATGGTTTCAGTTTTTAGGATAAGCTCAGTTGCGTTTTGGACAATGTCAGCAGCTTAACAAATATTCCATGTCAGAATATACCCACTTTTGTAGTCGAACCAATCGATCTCAGAACTTTTGTAGCATTGGCGGAACACTGCGAGGTAAGTAGAATATCTCTTTATCCCAAATATCTCTACATAATGTTTATTCGTCAAGGTACTAATAAACTGTTGTGGCCCCTATGAGGAGAGTGCGCTTTTACTGGTTCAGGCTTGCACTATGGTCGGCACCCATTATGTGGACGCCAATGTAAATCCGCGGCTTATGAGGAAGATGCACTTGGCATTCGATGCCGAAGCGCAGTCTAAGGGAGTCTATGCCGTAACCTCCTGTGGATTTCTTAGCTTTGTTAACGATATGGGTCTGAACCTAATAGAACGTAATTTTAAAGGTAAAGAAAGCTAGTCTTTGGATGGAGAGAAATTTTGCACGTTTTTCTTAAATTGCTTTAAGGTGAGCTGCAGGTTGTGGAGGCCCATACCAAGTACTGCCGTTTGCAAACACGCCGCTTGGTTCCTTTTATAGATAGCGCCACCTGGCATAGTGTTATATTAGCCATGTCCAATGAAACTGAGTCCAATTGCGGTTCCATATGCCCAAACAGCTTGACGCCAGTTCAGACCATGTCCAACGACAAATTTTCAATTGCACGAGCTGATGCTGCAGGCGAAGTAGCAGTTCCTTTTAACATAGTAGACACGGATATGATTAGTACGATGCAGCAGTTGCAGGACGAAAATAAGAAAAAGCGGCCAGTCCAGTTTAAGAACTATCTAACCCTACCGTAAGTATTCTCGAATTAAACCAACTCTTTATGTACCTACTACATATATCATACCCATATGTCTATATATTTACAGCTCATATTTGTCTGGATTTTTCACACTATTTTGGTGCCTGTTGCTTTACATTTGTGCCAAGTTTTACATTACACGGATGTGCCTTCTAAAATTTCCACATTTCTTCTCATTGGGCATGTGCAAACCTCGCTGCATTGACGTGCAGTCGGCGGAAGAAGTTGCGTTTTGTACTACCTTTAGAGCTACCGGCAAATGTCTAGATGGACAGTCAAAGACTCGAATTATTGTTACTGGTCCTGGTCCCTATCAGGCGCGCACCTACTCTGAGCCACACGAATTAAAGGTACAAATTTGTGGAGTAAATCCTTTTTTTGGGTTTGGATGCGTGGCCCTACTTTCTGCTGCCATTACAATCCTCAAGAAATCTGGTTTACCGAAAAAGTAAGTTGTGATAAAGTTCAAAGTTCTCTAATCTCCCGTGTCTATTTGTATTTTTTTTTTTTTTTTGTAGAGGCGGAGTATACACACCAGGGGTAGCATTTGCAGACACGGATATTTTCAATGAAATTCAGAAGCATAATCCACAATTTCGGTATACGAAAATTAACTAATATATAATATTGTGTATTGCTAGAGTGTAGAGTATATTAATCACAATAAATCAAACTCGGAATTTCGGCAATAAATGCAATAACTTTTAAGGGAATTTCCGTATTTTTTTATCCAATGAGAGCTTATGCCAAATACTGCAGCTCAAACTCGTTTGTATTGCAATCCTTGGTGTCTGACAGTCCAAAAGCGGTCCCGACGTTCTGAGGCAATAATGGAGCAATTAAATATGCCAGAAAAAGTATCTATCTTTGAAAGCTAGGCCAACAATAAATAAGTCAGTAAGTGACGTTATGACAAATTCAATATTATTGAGCGATATTTATGATAATTTATACATATCTACATGATTCTAAATGCAGATTCGTCCAAATCGGAGGATGGATTTTTTTCAAAACCCCTAAAATCGCCTTTTCGGAAGATGATAATTTCCATGCATTTGTTAGGTCGAGAAGCACAGGTAAAGAAGTTAATTTTTTTTTTTAAGAGGCTTTCTTTAGAATTTTTTTCAGTAACAGCGCTTTGCAAGATTATTCTGTCGCCGACAGCAGTGTATATTTTCTTAAATATTGTGTTAACTTCCACTACAAATCTTCAAATGAGATCGAAAGACTTGCAGATCAGAGCCTTTGCTATTTGAACACTGGATTCTTGAGACATTATCACCAATAGAGCATCTGGTAATGATCAAGGCAAAGTGACCAGTGGCAAGTCCAACCCTGAGTTATGCACGCAATATAACCTAGCATGATGGAACTCAAAATCAATACAAATGGATGATCATATTACCTAAGAGCATTAAGTTGATGCAGTGACATCTCAGAACCTGTGAATTTTTAATTTAATCTGTGAGCGAGGAATTGATAAAGCCAAATTTCATGTCTCCCTGGTCAAATCGTGTAGATTGGATCAATATCGTATCCAATAAATTCAATCCAAAAAGCATATGAAAATTATTCATTATTCAATGAAATTAAATTGTATTTATAAATTTTTGTATAGTTGAGTCCACACACCATTCTTCTTAGCTAACTTAGAGCCATAAGCCTAATATTTTGCACTGTTGCTGCATAATTGGTAGTTGTCTTTGCACTTTAATTAAGTAATTTCCCACAAAGTTAACATATTTCCATATAAGTGTACTAAATTATACAAATAAAAGATTTAGCAAAAGATTAAAACTCTTTTACCATATAGACAGCACATATAAGTGCTACCAACTTCGGAAACTTTACGAATATAAATCGTTGTTCACTTATATGTATGCCAAGTGTTGCCACCTTTGTCATTTTAGTTTTTCGACTATTTATTTACTAATTAATTGTTTATAGAAATTCACAATTGGTTCATAATTGGATGGATTGGGATTTCCGTGCTTTAAATAAATAACAAAATTTATTTACCTCCTGCAATTGCCTCATTATTCCCATCATCATAAGCATAACACTTTAAGCGACGGACTTTTAATAACTTAATATTATCCATAGAAACTTCTCTACAAAATGAGCTTTTGGCACAACCCAAATTTTGAAGAGCTTGAAGCCCCAACCGGGTCTGGCTATAAGGGCACTACTAAACCCGATGAAAATGTAAGTAAATCATTTACTATTTAAATATAATATATTCACCTTACTTTTTTTAATTAGGTGATAACCAGACCTTCTTTGAACCAACTTATACAGAATATTGATCCTGCTGTTCAAATTAACGATGCAGCTGCAAAATTGATCATCAAAATGGCAAATTCATTTCTTAAGAAAACTGCCGAAAGTGTTGTTCAATTGGCAAAATTTCGTGAAGGAACCCCTGGTTTGATTGATCTGGCATTCGCTTTAAAGCGAGACTTCGACATAGACTTGGAGATTGAAGAGGAAACAGCAGATGATATGTACTAAATAAACGTGATTTAAATTTTTATTATAAACTACAAAGTGTACAATTTTAATCAATAGCTTTTGGACAACAAGTACTTTTCTAGGCTCTAGCTTAGTTTTCGATACATCTGAACAGCATCTGAAATTTATTTTTGTGGTGAATTCTCGTTTGTGCAAAAACTATTTAATTGCAGTAAACCAACGATAGCAGAAAGTTTTCTTCCTCATGCAAATTATAATTTTAGTTAAAATTTTATGGTTAACGTAGATTGAAGCTAATATTTTGGCGATGCACAAATTAATGAAGTTCTTCAGAACAATCAAGAGACGCACTGCATCCCGCAGTCAATTAATTGTCGATGGAACGTTCTGAGAAGATAACTCTCCGACAGTCTGAGTTTATTGTAAGCATGTTACAGGATGATTTATTTTAATGCCTTAATTTGCAAATTTCTGACGACTTTCAGCTTGCCATTCCACTATTTCGACTATGTGCGTCTGACATTATTTAAAATAAATATATACAATATGTGAATAAGTTTGTCTTACGAGTTGATGGGACTTGGCAACCTAGAGACTGATACTAGTCCACTGATAGTTTCTTGTGTACGTATCCGTTCAGCTGTATTACTGTACCTCATGTGGGTTACTATATGCAAATATATAATGTTTGTAATCTACCAAACGTAAAAATGGTTGGAGTCATTGAGGAACATGCTATAAATTTCCTGCGTTCATACTCTACAAGGAAGCCTTGCATGATTTGTATGCATGAGAGGCATGAAAATCACATCTGCAGGAGAAACGAATTCCGAAGTCGTGTGACATGCCGTAGTTACAATTAGAGAATTGGGCATATTAGTGCTAAATTCAAGAATATTTCAGAAAATTCAAATGGATAACATCATAACATTTTATTATAACGCGTACAGCCATAATTGTAAATTCCACCTGGTGGAAAACTCAATGGCATTGCAGGTATCCATGTTATCTATACTATTTATATTCCTATTTATATGGTAAAGGACTTATAACATTCAACTTGCTGGGTTCTTACCTTGCGTGGTTCCTCTGGCTAGTCGCTTATCTTTGACGTCCATGACACCCACTTAGAAGCAATTTATACCCTAGCCCAGTTGGTGATAAGTATATTGAATTATCGGTTTCAAATCAGATCGAGGTCAGAACCAAGCGACTAAAGAGCAATATGGATGGATCTTCAAATTTTGGCTTATTGTAAGAATAACTGACAATCTGAACCACAGTACAATTTGTACCATTCTTAAAATGGGCGATGTCACGCAACTTTTCAAATTAATGTTTAACAATATCAACACCACCCGTAGAGAGTTGGGAGCAAGCCAAACAAAAGAACAACTTTGCGAAGTCAGCTCACTGGTTCACTCCAATTTTGAAAGTTATACAAATATTCAAATTTTTGTGTAAAAAAAGGTATAACAAAATAAAACTATAAATATCAAATCGATAACGCATTAAAAATTTGATAGCGTAAAATTTGTAAGTTTTTATTAAAAGTTAAGTTTTAACTTTAATTTTAACCATATAATTTTTGAAAGTGCACGAAAATAAGGCCCATAAAACTTTTCTAAAATAATCAAGTAGATAGCTCAGCGTAAAATATTTCAAAATGCAACACTATTTGTTGAAGTTGGACATATGTATGTATGCTATGAATTGAGCCAATATTTTATTTTCGAAAGAAATGAGAATAGCGGTATTATTTAATCCACTTTTCGTTTTGATATGTAGTATTTGGAGATAACAAAGCAAAAAGCACTTATTAGCAATAAAACCTTTTTAAAGCCCTTCCAACAACAATGCATTTTAGCTTCTTTTATATTAATTTAAAAAAAAATTGACCCAAAATTTGTTGATTAAACCCCAAAATTGTTGCTCTTTGGTTTTTGTTAGCAAGACAAGCCATGGGTATGACCTAACCTAAAACTAAGTGCAATTAGTAGCAAATTTAAATAAGTGAAATTAATGTGGAATTTGTATGGAATGGTAAAGGAATGGCATAAGAATCTACACAGTTCTGTCATTGCAGGATATCGAAATCGATTCGTTCTCATTAACATATATAGAAGAAACTAATCCTGAGACCGGCCACATCTATTTGTTATTCTGCGCTGCAACCGTATGGTTCTTCACGCGTTGATTCGAAAGTGATATGAGAACGCGTTCAGTTAGAGAAGGCGCTCGTATCACCAGTTAGTTACTTATTCTAAGTTATTCCGTACAAGTGTGCAGCTACTATATCCGTATTTACCCGAAAGCTGCAACATTCTAAATTGAAATACTTGAGTAATACTTACTGCAACTCCACTAGTGTTCCAAACAGATCACCATGTTCCAGTTTTTTTTTTTAGATAAGCCAAGCAGTAAGCGTTGTGTAGTACTGATGTATCCGTAAGACAGTTTTGCTTGGTTAGCTCAGTTCGAATAATACAGACTCTAGCAACTGTCTGTCAATGCAGCAGACACTAAGACAATTGCCAGAATTAAGGCGCAGGTGGCTGAGATTAGCGCCACGTTGGGTTAAAAATTTGTTGAACTTAGTGAGTTATCGCCATATCCGCCGTACCAAGACAAATCCAGTTTTCCCAACAAAGTGCGAAGCAACTGGGGGTATGGGGTTGCTGCCAATAAGGTTTTAGGCTTAACTTATCATGCAACAGTTGAAACGTTACTATGTCGAATCTTTTCGACAGTTGACTCACACGAAATAGAGACTTTAAGTCTAAAAAGATCAGAATTTGAAAAAACTTTACAACGCTGATATGTAAGACTAATGGAGCTGATCCACGCGTAACACAATTTGTGATAATGCGTGTGTACAATGCCATTTTCCAGCAAACACCTGTTCAAGTCCTTCTGCACTAAGTCGTGCAGCTTTTGATTGCAGCTCTCACAGCAGATGGCTCGGCATTTTAATTTGCGCAACCTACAAGTTCTTCATGCGGTTTGCGATGGCTGTGGCTGCTGCTTCATAAGATTCTGCGATCAGCATTATTGCGTCGACTGAATTCTATACAAATCGTCCATCCTGCTTTGCATTCAGCTTGTGCGACCCACTGCTACATACTACCCAAAGACTCATCCACTGACCAAATGCGTATCACTGCACCAGGACTTTAAGTTTCGAAGATTGCCCGAGGGTATCATAAATTGCTTAGATAAAACCACAATAAAATCGTACGTGACAATAGAAGGCAGATTTTGCAGTTGTATTTCATGCGTTGAATAATGCAAACGCAGTGACCAGTATCCATATGTGCGCATGGTAAAGGTTCTCGAGTTAGTCCCGTAAGTAGACAGCTATATGATACCGATTGTTATTCGCTGCAGAGCTGAATTCGATAAAGTGCTGAATTTAGCAACAATCTAGGCATCAAAGTTCAAAGTGCATCAAATTAAGTTTGCAAATGCCTAATTTTAATTTGGGAATTTATATGGCACTTTTACTTTATTTAAGTTTATTTACGAAATTATGGAATAGGGTAGTAAGCAATTAATTGAATAAAATAATAAAATGAAAATAATTAATTACAAATTAAGTACATGAAGATTCCAAATAATATGCAATTCATATAAATTAAAAATTACATTTAACAGCAATTAAATCAGAATCAACCACATATACACCTACAGGTGCCGTTTATTTTTCTCGAAATCAGACATTTTTGAAGAAGCAAAAGCAATAATGTTGGTTGATGCACTTTGATTATTGTTGACGATACCCAGCTAATTGAAACCTTCAGTATAATCTCAATTGACTGACATTATGAACCAGATCAGACTGAAGATTCAGATTCGACAGAGCAATCTGCTTAAGGAATAATCTTTTCTGAAACTAATCCAATTAATTTAACTAAAGTTCATCTTAAGATCCCATTACTAATTCCTCAACTATCTACCTAAAAAATACCTACCTCATTCTGAAAAATTTTTTAGCGCTGTAGGTACTCTGCACTTTATTCTTCACAACTATTTGTCTAAAAATGGTGTCCATTTGTCTGCCAATCAATTGTTCTGACAATAACAGGAATGCATATTTATATATATTTAGGGAAATCTATTCATCACAGACTTTTACTTCAATCAAAATTTCAATCAAATTTGTGATTAACTTCAAAATTAACAGCATTTATACTTGTATTAACAAAAATATTTGTAAATTTTAACTTCAACAGTAAAATCCAAAATTAAGATTTTTGAAACCGCTGCAGTTTTAACCTTTCCAGTAAGTTAACAGAAGCATTTAAAGCAATTCGGTAAATTTGAAAGTATTATTTCTATACATGTATGTATATACCGCCAGGATAACACTTCTGGCAAACTCTACCATGGCCATTTGGACTCCGCAGGGCTTTACTACATTAGGTAACCAGCCTGATGAAAACGAATCATTTATTTCGGACCAAAGCAAAATTGAAACTCACATGCTCGATGAAGACCTAGAGATTGAAGATGTAGGCAATACTCTGGAAAATTTGGGACAGATTAATCAAGCGGAACATTGGGAAGCGCACACAGAGAGACCGTTCAATATAATGATATATGGAGCTGCTGGTACTATGGGTAGCTATACGGTTTTGGCAGCTGCAAAGATGTTGAGGTCATATAAATGGGGGATAGCCGGGCAGTACGATGTATGTTTAAAAGCTATATTTAATAACAACAATGCTCATGGTTTCAGTTTTTAGGATAAGCTCAGTTGCGTTTTGGACAATGTCAGCAGCTTAACAAATATTCCATGTCAGAATATACCCACTTTTGTAGTCGAACCAATCGATCTCAGAACTTTTGTAGCATTGGCGGAACACTGCGAGGTAAGTAGAATATCTCTTTATCCCAAATGTCTCTATATAATGTTTATTCGTCAAGGTACTAATAAACTGTTGTGGCCCCTATGAGGAGAGTGCGCTTTTACTGGTTCAGGCTTGCACTATGGTCGGCACCCATTATGTGGACGCCAATGTAAATCCGCGGCTTATGAGGAAGATGCACTTGGCATTCGATGCCGAAGCGCAGTCTAAGGGAGTCTATGCGGTAACCTCCTGTGGATTTCTTAGCTTTGTTAACGATATGGGTCTGAACCTAATAGAACGTAATTTTAAAGGTAAAGAAAGCTAGTCTTTGGATGGAGAGAAATTTTGCAAGTTTTTCTTAAATTGCTTTAAGGTGAGCTGCAGGTTGTGGAGGCCCATACCAAGTACTGCCGTTTGCAAACACGCCGCTTGGTTCCTTTTATAGATAGCGCCACCTGGCATAGTGTTATATTAGCCATGTCCAATGAAACTGAGTCCAATTGCGGTTCCATATGCCCAAACAGCTTGACGCCAGTTCAGACCATGTCCAACGACAAATTTTCAATTGCACGAGCTGATGCTGCAGGCGAAGTAGCAGTTCCTTTTAACATAGTAGACACGGATATGATTAGTACGATGCAGCAGTTGCAGGACGAAAATAAGAAAAAGCGGCCAGTCCAGTTTAAGAACTATCTAACCCTACCGTGAGTATTATCTTTATGTACCTACTACACATATCATACCCATATGTCTATATATATACAGCTCATATTTGTCTGGATTTTTCACACTATTTTGGTGCCTGTTGCTTTACATTTGTGCCAAGTTTTACATTACACGGATGTGCCTTCTAAAATTTCCACATTTCTTCTCATTGGGCATGTGCAAACCTCGCTGCATTGACGTGCAGTCGGCGGAAGAAGTTGCGTTTTGTACTACCTTTAGAGCTACCGGCAAATGTCTAGATGGACAGTCAAAGACTCGAATTATTGTTACTGGTCCTGGTCCCTATCAGGCGCGCACCTACTCTGAGCCGTACGAATTAAAGGTACAAATTTGTGGAGTAAATCCTTTTTTTGGGTTTGGATGCGTGGCCCTACTTTCTGCTGCCATTACAATCCTCAAGAAATCTGGTTTACCGAAAAAGTAAGTTGTATTAAAGTTCAAAGTTCTCTAATCTCCCGTGTCTATTTGTATTTTTTTTTTTTTTTTTGTAGAGGCGGAGTGTACACACCAGGGGTAGCATTTGCAGACACGGATATTTTCAATGAAATTCAGAAGCATAATCCACAATTTCGGTATACGAAAATTAACTAATATATAATATTGTGTATTGCTAGAGTGTAGAGTATATTAATCACAATAAATCAAACTCGGAATTTCGGCAATAAATGCAATAACTTTTAAGGGAATTTCCGTATTTTTTTATCCAATGAGAGCTTATGCTAAAATACTGCAGCTCAAACTCGTTTGTATTGCAATCCTTGGTGTCTGACAGTTCAGAAGCGGTCCCGACATTCTGAGGCAATAATGGAGCAATTAAATATGCCAGAAAAAGTATCTATCTTTGAAAGCTAGGCCAACAATAAATAAGTCAGTAAGTGACGTTATGACAAATTCAATACTATTGATTGCGGAGCGATATTTGTGATAATTTATCCATATCTACGTGGTTCTAAATGCAGATTCGTCCAAATCGGAGGATGGATTTTTTTCAAAACCCCTAAAATCGCCTTATCGGAAGATGATAATTTCCATGCATTTGTTAGGTTGAGAAGCACAGGTAAAGAAGTTAATTTATTTCTTTAAGAGGCTTTCTTTAGAATTTTTTTCAGTAACAGCGCTTTGCAAGATTATTCTGTCGCCGACAGCAGTGTATATTTTCTTCAATATTGTGTTAACTTCCACTACCAAATCTTTGCTATTTGAACACTGGATTCTTTCGACATTATCACCAATAGAGCATCTGGTAATGATCAAGGCAAAGTGACCAGTCCAACCCTGAGTTATGCACGCGATGATCATATTATGTAGACTGGATTGATGTCCACTACCAAATCTTCAAATGAGATCGAAAGACTTGCAGATCAGAGCCTTTGCTATTTGAACACTGGATTCTTTACACATTATCACCAATAGAGCATCTGGTAATGATCAAGGCAAAGTGACCAGTGGCAAGTCCAACTCTGAGTTATGCACGCACTGTAACCTAGCATGATGGAACTCAAAGTCAATACAAATGGATGATCATATTACCTAAGGGCATTTAGTTTCTCATCTCAGAACCTGTGAATCGCATTCCAGTTCTGCTAGCAATTTCGATAAACTTTCGGTTTTTAATTTAATCTGTGAACGAGGAATTGATAAAGCCAAATTTCATGTCTCCCTGGTCCAATCGTGTAGATTGGATTGATGTCGTATACAATAAATTCAATCTAAAACGCATATGAAAATTATTCATTTTTTAATGAAATTAAATTGTTTTTCTAAATTTTTGTATAGTTGAGTCCACACACCATTCTTCTTAGCTAACTTAGAGACAGAAGTCTAATATTTTGCACTGTTGCTGCATAATTGGTAGTTGTCTTTGCACTTTAATTAAGTAATTTCCCACATAGTTAACATATTTCCCCATTAGTGTACTAAATTATACAAATAAAAGCTTTAGCAAAAGATTAAAACTCTTTTACCATATAGACAGCACATATAAGTGCTACCAACTTCGGAAACTTTACGAATATAAATCGTTGTTCACTTATATGTATGCCAAGTGTTGCCACCTTTGTCATTTTAGTTTTTCGACTATTTATTTACTAATTAATTGTTTATAGAAATTCACAATTGGTTCATAAGGTTTCTGCCCTAAGTGAATCTACAAAATAATGTAGAAGATGTGTTTATTTCTGCAGTGTGCGTGAAAGTCGGGAAAAGTGAGTCGAACATTTATAAATTGTTATTGTTATTTAAACGCTCGTTGAAAATCCATGAGATTAGTTTTCACATTTTGAAAATTAAATTGGATTGGGATTTCCGTGCTTTAAATAAATAACAAAATTTATTTACCTCCTGCAATTGCCTCATTATTCCCATCATCATAAGCATAACACTTTAAGCGACGGACTTTTAATAACTTAATATAATCCATAGAAACTTCTCTACAAAATGAGCTTTTGGCACAACCCAAATTTTGAAGAGCTTGAAGCCCCATCCGGGTCTGGCTATAAGGGCGCTACTAAACCCGATGAAAATGTAAGTAAATCATTTACTATTTAAATATAATATATTCACCTTACTTTTTTTTAATTAGGTGATAACCAGACCTTCTTTGAACCAACTTATACAGAATATTGATCCTGCTGTTCAAATTAACGATGCAGCTGCAAAATTGATTATCAAAATGGCAAATTCATTTCTTAAGAAAACTGCCGAAAGTGTTGTTCAATTGGCAAAATTTCGTGAAGGAACCCCTGGTTTGATTGATCTGGCATTCGCTTTAAAGCGAGACTTCGACATAGACTTGGAGATTGAAGAGGAAACAGCAGATGATATGTACTAAATAAACGTGATTTAAATTTTTATTATAAACTACAAAGTGTACAATTTTTATCAATAGCTTTTGGACAACAAGTACTTTTCTAGGCTCTAGCTTAGTTTTCGATATTTTGTCATTACTATTTTCACGCAGATGTTCATTTTCACCGTTGATTTAGATGAATTTTATTCTTGTAATGAATACTCGTAAAACATTTGATGCTTTGAAGTCTAACTATTTGCAGTAAACCAACAATGTCAGGGAATTGGATTCCCATTGTTTATCTGAACTTTTTCAATATGCCTCAAATTATAATTTGAGTTAAAAGTTTTCGTTAAAAACGCAGCGAAAGTAGAAAAGTACTTGGCTCAAAGGAAACTGTTACTAAGTATTTTTTTGGTTTTTTTTTTCTTCTGAGTTGTTTTAGTATAGAATTCTATGATAGTATCAGTATGCCTTATGTGTTTCACTCTTTATATAATATATTAATATATACAATATGCATTTAATATGTTTGTGTCCAAACTCTTTGTAATCCACCTAAGACATTTTTTTGGTGCATACTTACTCTATAAGCAAGCCAAGATTGTCATACATGATTTTCATGCACGCTGAAGATATGCATGAAAGCCGTGAAAATGCCAGCAGAACAAACAAAATTCAAAAATAATTACCCCACCGAAAGCACATAGCTACAATTATAGAATCATGTATGGTAGCTCTAACTGGAATTTCCATCTGGTATCCAAATAGATAACATCGTAATATCATTTTAGTATAACACGTATTGTTATACATAGTTGAAAATTCCGTAAAGCCGAAAACCCAAGTGGTATTGACGGCATAGCAATGCTGTATACTACCAATATCTCGCTCCATAGGCCGAACATAGGAATATCTCTACTTTCGAAGAGTACAGGGACTTAACGTTAATAGCCAATTCTGAACGGCGGTGTCTTTAATTAATAGAGATTTTCCTACTGACCTTACGATTTAGAGGCAAGTGTGCTGCTAGTACTGGTCTAATGTATTTGTCAACTATTATAAATTCTCACAAAAACTTAAAAGTTATTATTAAAGTTATGTTTTGCAACTGTACTCTAATGAACGCCCAACGCTGGTGCCTTAAAGCTTCCGGATCGCTTACAGGATGATTGTTTTTTTTTTTTTGGATCAGCAAAAATGCGCCAATTATATAAGCGACTGTGCACTCAACAATTAAGCAAAAAAGATAATAAATTTAAATTAAATTAATAACTATAAAACACATTAAATGGTAATTCTAATGATTCACATAGAGAAAAGCAGGCAGGGTTTAGTAATTAGTAGCGATGTATTATGCCAAAATAAAATTTATTATTATAATAATATTACAAAAATAATATTTATTAAAATTATTTGATTATATTGTAATTTACTTTAAAATCTATTTTTACACATTTCATATGCTAATGTTGCCTTATGCTGCGCAACTTTAACTTTGTTTTAAACAACTGCTATTGAGTTGGCATTCACAACTATGCGGAGACATATATTGCCATACTTGGAAAAAATAGTGCACATCTTACTTAAAAAAACTAAAATATCCTCAATTAAATTGGTTACGCTGTTTTGGGCGATCTATATAAGATACAATATATATTTATTTTAATATACATTTAATGAGTAAAGTATCTTAATAGATAGATAATTAAAATTTACTACTTCAAATTATTATTATTGCTACCACAACCAGGTGGCAACTCTAAAAACTTTGCACGTTGACACGGAATGGCAAATTGATCATTCAGTTTAATTCAAACATACAAAATTACAAATATGGCAGAAATTGAATTCACTTTTCAAATATTTACAGTTATTAAGTTTTAATAATTAATTATTATATACTATCATTATTATTTATTTCTATAATATAATATATTAAATTTTGTTATTTTGTTGGTGTGTAAAATTTATGGAGATTAGCCTATTTTTTACAACTAAAATATGTTAAATAATGCAGTGTAAGTGTTTGTGTGTATTCGTTAAAGAAAAAAATTAATAAAAAAAAACATAAATCAAAAAAAAAACTACGTAAAACTAAGATAGTGTATGTAATTCAATGGAAGTTTTGCTAATTTTTTCACGAATCATGCAAATATCAGCCTCTTCGTGAAGATGAATCTTTGAAAAATAAAAGGGTAATTGAAAATCATTTTTAATATTTTATTCTGCGCTATTTATAACTTGTTCCTAAGATATACAGTACAAAGATAAATGAGAACTACGGTAGATAAAAGGAAATAGGGTTCGAATACATTTAATTTGCCTATGGTCTTACTTATGGGTATATTAAATAGTAATTTGTTATATGAATGGATACCCAGATATTTCATATTACTTTTCCATAGAATTGGTTCATTGCCTATCAAGTTATCTGGTTTTGGAAGATGACAAGGCTACTGTTCACATGTTAAATTCACGATGATTTATTAATATATAATTTAATTTTCCACTTGTGGAAATATCTAAGAAGGAATGCTGTAGGTTCTTCGAGGTTATTTTTAACTCATTTCCACCGCAGTTTAAGAAAGTGGAATCAACAAAGATTGGAGTTATACATAATCTTTGTATTGGATTGTCATAAGTAAAAATATTATATAGAGCACACCTGCGGGTATAAGTTTAAGACCTGACTTGACACCATACATATTTACCCAAAAATATCTTTCCGCTAAGAAACTTTTAATTATTCGTTAAAGTGCATACCAATTCCAAATAGTGTCAAACGCCGATTCTATGTACCTACCCATACCTGCCGAATTTTTGTATTGAAGATCATGCTTACCGTCATCCTTCAGTTTTTTGAGCGCATGGGTACAGCTGCGATGAGCCCTAAATCCATATTCTGCGGAAGAAAGAACATGATTATCCTCAATATGGACGGCAATCAATAATAAAAAAAGAGGCTTTCTGGTGTACGTAGTCGCGGAGCACATTTATATTAAATAATGTATGAGATGAGATATTGCGTGGAATAAAAACAGAAATCGCTTTCGACTTCTGCGACAGTTATTTTAAAAAAAATCTTGAAAACATAAAATAATTAATAAATAAGAGTTTTAAAATTTAAACTAATGATTATTATTGCTGTTTATACTGCCAAATCACAATGCAGTTCCCAAAGATCGCTATTGGGTACGAGGTGAGTGAGCATGTGGAGTAAAAGCGCGCGCACAGCGTTGAAGACGTCGAAGGTATGTGTGAGTGTAGAGATGGTGACAGGGGCAAGTGTAGGGGATGTTAGACTCTCTCATCGCCTAGATAGGATAGGTGGATCGCTCTTAATCATATATAAGGTGGACCGACAGGCAAACCGCGATCAATCAGCGTGAAAGGAATCTGCCAGTGAAGTAACGCTACGCTGAGCGTACATGCAGATATACAGAGGTACGAGGATAGTGCAATTCGGAGGCGCAGCTAGAAAATCCAGTGAAGCAATACGGGATCACGGCGGTTGGCAGAGACTATGCCTGACGTGGCATTAGTATTTCTGTTGGGTAATGGGTAATGACGTATTGACACTCTCTGGTTGACCAAGCACTGCAGTGGGTAATAAAGAACATTGCGTTGGTGGGAGTCAGACAGGACAAAGATCTGGTCATAAGTGTGTCACGGCCACAAGGGAAACGAGAAGCCGATATAGTGGTTCAGTTGGTGGCAGAGAGAATGTCTGGCCAATAAGCGCACCAGGGCTAACCAAGAAGTGCACACCAGGAGAATCAGCAAGGTCTCAGCTGACCTCAGACGACATGGTATACAACGGAAGCTGAATGAGAGATTAAAAAACCTCGCCTACGCCGGTGATATAGTTTTGCTCTCACAGAACCACCATAAGATGCACAATATAATCAATTGCCTTTCTGATATTTTTCTTAAAACTGGCTTAAAGGTAAATTGTACTAAATCGAAAATCATGCACGTGAACTCTCATAATCAAACTCTTGAATACCTAGGTCGGTATATTCTAGCCTAGTCGAATCTCTAATGTGAGATTATGAGAGTTAACTGGACAAAAAGGTTTACCAATTGTTATCAATAGACGAAAACACAGATAGCTAGTACACACGCTCCGCAAGGAACAGAAAAATCTTGTACACTCCGCCCTTACCTGGAACCCCATTGATACTAGACGCAGGGGGCACCCCAGGACTACGTAGAGACGTACGCTTATGAGCGAAACCAAGAGGCGATTAAAGAAGTACGATATTTAGCTCAGAATAGGCAAAATTGGAAAATGATAGTAGATAGTCTAAGTTTTAAAATAACGTTGTGCTATAGGAACACGTCAATAATTATAATAATAATTTATATTAAATACATAGTGTGCAAAAAATTATGTAAACCCTATAAGGTGAAACACTGACGGAAAAAAATAAGAGCATCTCAGAAAAGAGCCAGGACAAGGCTCTCAATTTTTATTTACTTTTTCCCATTAGTAAGCCTGGGTTTTTAATGATGAAAAATAATCACAAAATAAGCAAAACATTAATTAGATTTGAAATTTCAAACGCAAACTTAAAAAATGGTTTATTAGATTTAAAAGTCTTAAAAAAATGATATTTTTATAGTTATATAGGGTTTGCAAATTATGTACAACTGACAAAGTAAATATGCAAGTCGTTTAGATTTTTAACTGGATGCTAGTCATACAATGCGCATTGTTATCTTAATTATTGATTACGTTTGCCAAATACCATTGAGGTGCGGGACCTATAGGTCGGCTCTTCAATACAATCTTTTTGTTTGCCAACATAAAATATACAACTTTACTTTTACTCTCACAAGTTTGCTTATGTACACTCATATGGTTTATAAATTCGTCCAGCTCTCGACGTTCCATGGCATTTAAAGTTTGCTCTTTGATGTTAAAAATAATCTCTGCACTGAAGGAGACAATTGATACTGAATTGCAATTAAATTTTTAGACAACGTTAATTACTTACAAATGCTGAAAGTATTTTTCTTCGTAGCGTAGGCGCACATACATGGGCAACAGGTAAGTAAGCGCGATTAAACGATTGCCTCTCGACGAGTCTGCAGCGGATTTCGTTACGTTCAAGCTTTTTTCAATGAGTTCCAGTGTAGTTACTACCGCGTGGGACATTATAAACCATGCATCCACTGGGCTAACATGTTTTTCAATTAAAGCAATATTATCTGCAAAAGCGTTCTAAAATAATGGTTAACGATTGGAATGCATATTGTTTGCAGTACCGAATACATACGGTTAAAGTAGCCTTAAAAAAGCTGTTGCTGTTACAGTTGACGTAAATTATTGGCAAACAATGTGCATAAACTTCGGTTCCACATTTCAATAGGACAACAATAAGTTTTTTAAGTTCTTCCATCACAATACCAGAACAAGAAACGCTCTGTAAATGAAAGAATTTTAAAACTTTTCGTCTACAAAGGTTTTTTTTTTTAGTTTCAACCAACTAATGTCTATCAACTCATAGCTTGATTTGAAAAATACAAAAAAAAAATGATGATCTACTTACACTTCCGTATATTGACAGTATCTTCCAAATGCGCTTGCTTAGCGTCGAAAAATATGGTTGCATATGTAGTTTTAGGAAAAACGCGCTCATTTCTTTAAAATTTTCAAGGGCCAGTGTGTCGACATTCCTCTGCACATAGTCAATAGACACACAATATGCATCTATTAATAA
The DNA here is from genome assembly GCA_035046065.1 of Chymomyza procnemis. Classification (NCBI taxonomy): domain Eukaryota; kingdom Metazoa; phylum Arthropoda; class Insecta; order Diptera; family Drosophilidae; genus Chymomyza; species Chymomyza procnemis. Next base: position 183,246 of record JAWNOJ010000008.1, on the reverse strand, counting down.
TTCATAGGTTTCCCTGTCCATAGTAAAATTATCTAAGCCCAATTGTAGCATGCTTATGGCACAAAACATAAATTTACTGTATTGTTGAAGTCGATCAGTGGTTAGAGACCTATGCAATTGGTTTCGGCAAGCAAAAGTCAGGTCGTTAGCTATCTTTAACTCATTTTCACGTTGCTCGGCATCCACAGCCATGTCAACACACATGTAGGCCAAAGTTTCCAGACCATAGGCGGCTATGAGTTTCTCAAATTCATTATAAACTATGCTTGTTTAGTGTTGGCTTAGTTAGTTTTTATACTTACCTAAGCTAGGAGAGTTCAAGTGCTTGTCCCAAAATAAGTTCAAAAGGTAAGTATACACTCTTTTGATATTATCCAAAGGCTTCTCGTAAATCTTGATGATAGCATTAAGACGACGCAAACACGCATATAGTCGATTTTGTAATTCGCATGCATTACTTCCCTAAAATAAAAATATGTTAAAAATCAAAGAGTTATTAACGTTATGTATGGAATTTCCGATTTCGCTTCAAACCTCTTCTGCAAAACTTTTTCCAAACGTTCTAAAATCCTCTAGTACTAGAGTTGAGATAGTTTCAAGAGTTCTCCTGTTGCCAGTGACTTCAGTCGAACGCTTGATATTGGGTAAAATAGAACGAAACTCACGATCTGTGAGCGAATTATCATTAAGAAATTTATGCGAAAAGAAATTTTCCAAGCTGCTTAAAAGCTGTAAAACACAGAAAATTAAAAAAAACTTAGTGGTTTTAAAAACATTTAACGCCCCTAACAAGAAAAGTGACAAAACTTCCAGATAAGAATACTTTACAAGTCGGTATAGTAAACCTAAAGTCACATTCTACACAGCGGCTTACCTTAGTTTCAACACTTTTCTTTTTAATGAACGAGAATAAAAAACACGCGTCAATTTTCTACTTTGAATACGGAAATAGAAAATAATTTACTTACGTCAGTTTCCCTCTTGAAGACATTCATGTTTACCGCATCGTAGACACTATACAGCAAAACACGTTTTTCCACATTTACAACTCCCGTAATGCAGTCTGGCAAATGTTCCAACATAAACGTAACTTGCTGCTTGGACCGAGCACTCTTTACAGTGTTGTCCTGGTGTATTTTATATACTACAATAATGGCCTGAACGCCCAATAAGACCAACTCGTGACGCACTGACTTGTTAATGAGTACATAAAACATTTTTTCAAAACTTATTAAATCTTGGCTATTCGTTAACAATGCGTTCATATACGAATTTAGAGATTCTATCAAATTGCTGTACGTGGCCGCACCACGTTTTAGATGATGAATCTTGTAAAATGCTTCCAAAATGTGTATAATTACTTCCCTGTCATCAAATTGACGCAATGCCACTTTTGTATACAATATTACTGCCAACGAGCGAACAGATGTAGCATTAACGCGTAATATAACATGCAGTATTGACTCTAGGAAACGGCTTGAAAAGCAATCGGTGCTTAAGATGTACCTGCAAGGATACAGCATATGTATAAATTGACATATTAAAGGATGATATATGAGGGAGATATAGACGTACTCCTGCAACGTCACCAAGTAGTTGAGTGCTGCTATCAGCAACGGTCTAGAAACGCTTCTTGAAAACTCATCAAATTGTATCTCTAGGAAATCGTCTTCAATCAGATTTTTAGTTAAATGATGCAAGTACAGCTGCCCTTTTTCGTCAACCTCTTGACTTTGTCCAAAATATTTCAGCATATCCTTTAAATACTTATACACATTGATATAACTTATGTCTTTGGCGTTCTGAAAGAATTTTAAAAAGTTATATACATTGTTAAGAAATTTTATTGAATTTGTTTGCTTACCTCACACATTAACACATAATATATAAAGTTTAGTGCTGCACAGTTTTCGTCAAAGAATATCTTATAATGATCCTTAAAAATCTGCAACATAGGCGAAACAACGGCCATATTGGTACTCATATAGCTAACAAATATACAAAAAAAATATATATAAACATTGAGGCATAACATTATAAAAGGGTACGCCGCACAACGCTGCAACTTACAATAAACCAAAGCGCACAATTATGGCTAGAGTGAGGCAAAGTTCCTTTAGTTCGAAAAATATATCCTTATGATCATTTAACAAGCCCACGAGTCCTTTAAAAATGCTAAAGGCTGTGTACAAATTATAGCATGCTTAGAGCCAAAGCTAACAAATAGTTGTTTTGAAAAGCAACATACTTACACACTCTAGACAGCGGCTCGCGCAAATATTTATCCACAACCCATGTCTCTGCAGTAGTGTCATCATACATTGAGCTAACCACTTTGCACCAAGCATAAATTACGCGTAAATAGTTAGTCAAAGGCTGCGTTACCTTGTAAAATTTGGCTTCCTCCTCTGATTTGGGCTTATGATTACATAAAATTTTTTGATATTCAGACAACTTAAGTGGTAATTGTTCAAAAAATTCATCAAGTGCACGCAAAACAATTGGTGCTTCCGTGTACAAATAGGATAAATTGTCCTTTCTGTATTGATAGGCGATGCCTTGCTCAAAGACCTCCAAAGGTGCCGTGAATTTAAGGTTGACCGCCAAGAAGCATTCTTTGGCGAAATTTTGCGCGACTTTCGCATACCAATTGTATGGTTCTGCAAGTACAGCGTTTATAAATGCGTTTGCATGCTGTGTCACCACAAGCTAAAAGTGCATTTACATTTGATATTAAAATGTTGCAAAACATATGCTTACTAATACTTACCGAAACATTTGTGCCCACAAGAATGCTAGACCCAAAGTCCATTGTTCGTTTGTCAGTAACGTTAAAGCAACACGGTTTAAAACTCAAAATGTACCAAAATAGTTAAAAGAAAACTTTGAGCAACTATGAAAGTATAAAAATTGTAATAAATGTAATAAATTTAATGTTATTAAAATATGACAAGCGTCATTGCGCCAAGTGTGCAAATTCAGAAAATGCGCTCGCACATGACGAGTGCTGCAATTGAAGCAAATGTATAATGATATATATTATTAATACATGCCTTAAATGATTTTAACGCAAAAATATGTTAAATTATATAAATAAAATTTAAAAAATTGTAATTTCGACAATGCAAAATGCGCGCAACATAGATCCGTTAAGCATGTCTGTATGTACTGCGCAAAATTATTAAACAAGTCTGGCAGCGCCAACTACAAAACTTTTATCATCGTTTGCTTGCTCTGCTGACTGACTTATCGCAGGTATCGATAAAGGTGTTGATTGTTTTTCTTTTGCATTACGCTTTTTAAATTGCTGAACGTATTTTACGCAGACTCTGTGGTTATTTCACATATTGTACCAGCCAAACGGTAGGAAACAAAAGCAAAATTATATATATAAATTTTAAAAAATTTTGAATTCATTGGTCCGTTATGCTTGTCTGTATGTACTGCGCATAATTATTACACAAGTCTGGCAGCGCCCAATGTAAAATTATCAACATCGTTTCTTTGCATTGCTGAATTATCGTAACTATCGATAAGAATGTTTATTGCATTGTTTCCATTTTATAAATTGCTGGACGTATTTTATGCAGACTTCATAGTTATTTCACATATTGAACCAGTCGAACTGTAGCACATACAAGCAAAGTAACTTTTGTCATTAGTTTATTAGTTCTTTTTCGTAACTTTGTTATGTTTTTCGTGTAATTTGTGCATTTGTTTTAAAATAATGCAACGTTTGCTACTTGCTGTTGGTTTAACTTTGACCATCTGGGTCAATGTTATAACCACTTTGGAGGCAGAGCCGGCACCTATATCTATTGTGCACTTTCAACCCGAACAGGTGCATTTGTCATATGGCGGTAAGTTTTTTTAATTTTCTTATATAATTGTATATTGTTTGTGTCTTTGTTATAATCAATACAATAAGTGTGCGGTATATGGCAATATGTATGTATTGGTAGCAAAAGTTTCTAGGTAATTAAAATTTAAAAACATTTGTATACAATACATTTGCACAACTACATACAATTTTCTTTGTTCAAATAACTCTAAAGCAAAATTGCTTAGCTTTATCAAATGACACTGCATGCGAGTGAGTTCATTTCCACTGGCTGCATTGGCAATTATTTGTTTTTGGGCCCCTTTTTTTTTAATTTACGACGCCATTTAAACCCGAGGGGCGTTTTTGTCACAATATTTAACTGTTGCAACTTAAAATATTTATTGAGTCAATACAATTTGCACTGATTATGCTGGTCTGCATGAAATAAACCTTGTATCTCAGCATTTTAATTGATTAATGTCAGTAATATAAAAATTCATGAAAATATTTTTCACTTGACTATGCTCTCATTGCTCCAAAGGCGAAACATAAAGATATTTTAATATTAGTAGCTATTCGAATAAAATAATGATAAAAATGATTTACTTGATCAAATAGCGATTATTTGCCAGCTATGGCAGTGCTAGGCAAATGCACCAAGTGCTGCAGGGTGGAAACGAAACATCCACTTTCGAGTTGAGAGGCGAGGCCCCCAATAGTAAATAAAATTATAAGTATGAATACTACTAATATGCAAAACTTTATATTTTGCTTAATCCGGCACCATCGAGCACGTTTGCCAGTTAGCTTACAATTGAAAATCATTTAAAATCTCTTGCTTAACATTTTGTTAATATTAAGAGTGTTTTTGTTTATTTTATTCATTTATTATTCATTTGGTGGTTATACTAAGTCCCGTTGACCTTACAAATTAACAATATTAAAATTGGGGAATGTTTCATTAGAGCGAGGAACATATAATATAAAACTAATACGTATGCTAGTCTGATGATTTGCATCGTATCACATCTGGGGCTAGTTAGGAACTTGGATTCACAATGTAAAAGTTGGAAACCGGATGGAAGTGCCTAAAAGATCAGAGTTGACCAAGTAGGGTTTTCATAGTGCGTGGTTGGCCAAAGGAGTTCAATTTGAGGAATTCAAATAAGTTAAGTTTAAGAAAATGTTGGATTGAATAAACCTTTCGTAAGAGGGGAAAGCGTAAAGTTTATAATATTTAGCGCATAATACGCGAAAAGCATCGTGTAACGCAAATATACATAATAATAGAGGTCGAAAAATATGAGTTACTCTGGAAGGAAGGAAAAATGAAGCAATGAACCCGAATAAGAGTAAAATCAGTTTGGTTGTACATGAATTCTAGCTTTATTCACAATATTGTAAATGTGCTTATTGAAATTGAGTTTGTGATCACACAAAACACTAATATGAATGCGTCCTAAGTTAAAAATCGTTAAAGTTCAGGTCTTGAAATAAGAGGCACAATAAAAAAAATATCATATTGCATTTTGAGTTAAGAGAAAAAAAGGGCGAAATAAACTTTATTTCAACTCAGTTCCGTCACAAAATACATATATTTTGTGTGTGTTTCTAATAAAGAGAAAATTCTCATTTGTCAAATTCCTTAATTGCTGTTACTATCATATTTTCAAACTAAAAGTGTGTGTGGGGGTTTTTTTTTTTGCTGCGGGCACCAGTTGTTGCGATTAAATCATTACATTAAGCGCACATCATTGCAATCCATATAATTTCTGGGCTAAGGCTTGTTGATATTAAATTGAGAACACGACACCCATATAAAATAAACAAATAGCTGCGCAAACAGCAGTTTTAAGTATTTTGATAATGATACCCCTATGCTACTCGGCTTTCATTCAATAGCTGAGTCAAATTGAAAAGCGATAAAAAAATCTGAGTAATAGCATTGTAAATTCTATATTCACAAAGCCTTGCCTATATACCATTTTAAAAATAATAGATATCTCTATTAAACTGTTCGAGTAGAACAGGCATCTATAGTTTTACAACTGTTTTTACAATGTCAGTACTAGGTAAATGCACCAGTGCTGCAGGGTGGAAATTTACCGATTATAGAAAGAAAGAAAAAAATTTGCTTATATTTGTACATTATGTTGTATTTTGGTCAACTTACGAAATTGTTACTATTCTCAATTTGTTTTTTCTCTTCCGCTACCAGAGCGTATCGCTAGCGAAATAGTTGTCACATGGTCGACTCGCAACCTGCCACCGAACGCAATTAGCTCTGTAGAGTATGGACAGACAGCAAGCGGGCAGCTGACTCTACAAGCACAAGGCAATGCCACAAAATTTGTGGATGGTGGAAGCAAGCATAGGACGCAATACATTCATAGGGTATTTTTTCATATAAATATAGTGAGAATACTCCCCAAAAAGAATATCTTTTTAAATATCCCCCAGCATGAATTGCATAGTATCTTTCGGGAATGTTCTCAATCTTTACTCAAACTTAGTGCAACAAAGTAACTGATAACCTTACCCTTCTATTAGGTAACACTTAGCGACCTCAAGCCCAATACCAGCTATACATATCATTGTGGCAGCGTTTATGGCTGGTCGGCCAAGTTTGAATTTCGTACAATTCCCTCTAATGGCAGCGATTGGTCTCCCTCATTGGCCATCTTTGGGGATATGGGTAACGAGAATGCGCAGTCATTGCCACGTCTGCAGCAGGACACACAGTTGGGCATGTACGATGCCATAATACATGTGGGTGACTTTGCCTATGATATGAATACGGAAAATGCTCGCGTTGGCGATGAATTTATGCGTCAAGTTGAATCTATAGCCGCCTATTTGCCGTATATGGTAGTGCCAGGAAATCATGAGGAAAAGTTGTAAGTACTTTTGTGTCATTGCCCATTTGGAAGCAGGATTCGTAAAAGTAGCTACCAGCTGTCAGCATTTATCCATTTTCCACAATATTGCATAGCAACTACACCGAGAATATTTTTTATACGAATTCTGCTTTTTATTAAGGAATCGAAACACAACTTATATGTCTTGGCCTTATATAATGCGATATGGTATAAGTTTTGTCTCCTTCTCCGTCCAAGTGCGAATACTAGGTATAGTTTGAATTTTATGCTTTGCAGCAACTTTTCCAATTACCGAGCTCGCTTCAGCATGCCTGGCGGTACAGATAATCTCTTCTATAGCTTCGATTTGGGTCCCGTGCATTTTATTGGTATCTCCACAGAGGTATACTATTTTCTCAACTATGGCCTTAAAACATTGGTATTCCAATATGACTGGTTGGAACGGGATCTGGCTGCAGCTAATGAGCCAGCCCAACGCAGCCAACGTCCCTGGATTATTCTTTATGGTCACCGTCCTATGTACTGCAGCAATGAAAACGACGACGATTGCACGCACTCGGAAACGCTAACACGCGTGGGCTGGCCCTTTTTTCATATGTTTGGATTGGAGCCACTGTTATACAAATACGGTGTAGACGTTGTTATTTGGGCACATGAGCATTCCTATGAACGACTATGGCCTATTTATGATTATAAAGTGCTCAATGGATCCATAGACGCGCCCTACGTTAATCCCAAAGCACCTGTGCATTTAGTGACAGGTTCAGCGGGCTGCAAAGAGGGTCAAGATGGTTTTAAGGGTAAAATGCCAGAGTGGAGCGCATATCGTAGCCAGGATTATGGCTATACACGTCTCAAGGCATACAATGGCACGCATTTATATTTTGAGCAAGTTTCAGATCAGCAATATGGTAGCATTATTGATCATTTTTGGTTAATAAAAACCAATCATCGAAGCTATGAACAAAACTAAAAAGCCTCAAGAAACTAGAAAAATTATATTCTAATTCTAAATACGCTTTAGCACAGACACACCTGACAGATTTAGTACATGAATTGGTTAATCGGTTGAACGGGCAGTATTAATAACACACATTCTTTTAGTGAACATAAATAAATACTTGCATATTTGCAAAATAAATTATTATATTTTTATTTACACATATTGTGTATAAGAGAAATATGATATGTGTAAAAAATTTATGTATATTTTAAAATTCTATTGAAATTTTTACGTAGCCAAATAAGCAAATAGTTTTTGTGTACAAAGAAAATTCTTTTTTTTTTAGCAAAATATATTTTAATTATGAGTTAACTTTTTTATTAGTTAACGAAATCGCTCGCGTCCCAGACATTATCACTTAAACTTGCTGGAGACAATGAAAAAAATTATATTCTAAATGCCTACAATTATGTAATATTCGTTTGCATTTGTAAGTAATTTTGTCGAATCGTGTTTTGTCTTGTAAGCTTTGAAAATTGCCAAAAAATATACTTTTTGGATGGTTGTTGTATCATCTAAAGCAATTTCCAAGCTCTTTTGCAAAAATATATAATTGCTTTGTAAAGTTAATTAGAAATGTAAATGTACATATAAAATGCATTGTTTTTCAAATCACAAAAAATATACGTGCATCATCTATATAGAAACTGTGCTTGACTTTGTTATTACCTGGATAACGCGCAGCAATACAAATGCATCCATTTGTGAATATGGCGTGCAGAGTTTACAGCATAGCGCACGAAATAGCCAAGGACCCACGCTTTTTGTCGATGGCGGATCTAAAAAATCGAAGCGTTACATACATCGTGTAAGTCCGTTACTATATACACATGCAAGACCATATTGCTGGCAGACGATATTCATCATAGCCATTTGCAGGTAACGCTGGCGCATTTAAAACCCGACACGATCTATACATACCATTGTGGCAGCGCCCTGGGCTGGTCTGCCACGTTCTGGTTTAAGACGCCATTTGAGCATAGCAATTGGTCGCCATCACTGGCCATTTACGGCGACATGGGTGTGGAGAACCCCCAATCATTGCCAGCACTGCAGCAGGAAACACAACGCGGCTTGTACGATGCCATAATACATGCAGGAGACTTTGCCTATGACATGCACAATGACAATGGTGAAGTAGGCGATGAATTTATGCGGCAAATAGAAACCATTGCCGCCTATGTGCCTTACATGGTGTGCGTGGGTAACCATGAGAATGCATAGTAAGTGGACAACTGTTGCATATAACTTGAATCTTGCAATTTGACTAATCTTAAATTATGCATGCCTATGCAGCAATTTTTCGCATTATACCAACCGTTTTAGCATGCCCGGTGGCACAGACAGCTTGTTCTATAGCTTCGATCTGGGACCTGTACACTTCATTGGCTTTAGCACAGAGGTCTACTATTTCCTGAAATATGGCATAAAACCGGTAGTCTTTCAATATGAATGGTTGCTGAAGGATCTGCAGAAGGCTACAAAACCTGAGAATCGCGCTAAACGGCCCTGGATCATTACCTATGGCCATCGCCCCATGTATTGCAGCAATGATAATGGCGATGATTGTGCCAATTATGAAACAGTTGTACGCAAAGGTTTGCCATGGTTGAATATGTTCGGCCTCGAATCGCTGTTTTACGAACACGGCGTAGATGTAGAGATTTGGGCACATGAGCACTGCTATGAGCGCATGTGGCCTCTTTACAACTATACCGTCTATAATGGTTCACAAACGGAGCCCTATACAAATCCCAGAGCACCTGTGCATATTATAACAGGCGCAGCGGGCAATAAGGAGGGGCGTGAGCCGTTCTTTAAAGAAATGCCCGCTTGGAGCGCATTTCATAGCCAGGACTTTGGCTACCTGCGTCTTAAGGCACATAATGCCACACATTTGTATTTCGAGCAGGTGTCCGATGACAAGAAAGGCCTAGTTATTGACAGTTTTTGGGTAATCAAGCACAAGCATGGACCATATACGGAAGATTGATGAATTGCTGCTTATATTGTAATACATTCCAACGTTTATTTCAACACAATATAACAGCCATATATTGTGATATAGTATTTGGTGCTGCACCTAATTCCAATTTGTATTCTTGTAAAAATTTCAATTATCTATATATTGTATTATAATCAAATAAAAGTATATTTACTGTAGGAAATCAAAACGTTGTTTTATTCTGACCTCAACGTATTTCTTTTGTTTTGTGAGTTTTGTCAGTTCTTTAAATATTACTTATCGTATCTATATTTTTAGACAACTTGACAGATATTGTTGTGACCTGGTCGACACGCGATGCCACCAATTCCTCCATTGTTAATTATGCCAAGAATTTCGCAACAGATGCGCTAATTTTTGTAAGTGGTGAATCCCGAAAGTTTGTCGACGGCGGCTCATTGGCACGCACTCAATATATACATAAAGTAATCTTGAAGAATCTGCAACCCAATACACGCTATGAGTATAACTGTGGCAGTGAATTGGGCTGGACTTCGGTATTTAACTTTAAGACACCGCCTAGCGGTGAGCAGTGGTCACCCTCGCTAGCAATTTATGGCGATATGGGCAATGAAAATGCACAATCCTTGGCACGTTTACAGCAAGATGCAGAACGTGGCATGTACGATGCCATCATACATGTGGGTGACTTTGCGTATGATATGGACACATTAAATGCTACGGTAGGAGATGCGTTTATGCGTCAAATTGAATCGGTGGCCGCCTATGTACCCTATATGGTGTGCCCGGGCAATCATGAGGAAAAGTAGTAGGTAACTTGCATATCTTCAATTAATTAATTAATTCACATTTTTTTTCCTTAACCTCGCCAGCAATTTTTCCAACTACCGCGCTCGCTTCAATATGCCTGGTGCCGCGGATAGCCTCTGGTATAGTTTCAACTTGGGTCCCGTGCACTTTGTTTCGTTTTCCACCGAAGTATACTATTTCCTACAATATGGCTATAAGTTGTTAACAATGCAATATGAATGGTTGGAGCGCGATTTGGCAGAGGCCAATTTACCCGAAAATCGCGCCAAACGCCCCTGGATAATTACATACGGCCATAGACCCATGTACTGTAGCGACGACAAGGAATACGATTGTAATGCCAATTTGGAAACATACATACGCCAGGGTCTGCCTGTGCTTAAATGGTTTGGCTTGGAAGATCTGTTTTATAAACATGGTGTGGATGTTGAGTTCTTTGCCCACGAGCATTTTTATACGCGCTTATGGCCCATTTATGATTTTAAAGTCTATAATGGTAGCACCGAAGCACCCTATACTAACGCCAGGGCACCCATACAAATCATAACTGGCTCAGCGGGCTGTAATGAGAATCGCGAACCATTCTCAAAGATTTTGCCCGATTGGAATGCTTTTCATAGTAATGTAAGCAGATTGTTGTTGGTTGTTGTTGCTTCAAAGACTTTGCGTTAATGTGCTGTCTGCTTCTTTTCACAGGACTACGGCTATACCCGCTTGAAGGCCCACAATGCGACTCACTTGTATTTCGAGCAAGTATCAGATGATAAGCAAGGTGATATTGTTGACTCTTTTTGGGTGATAAAGGACAAGCACGGATCCTACGTTTAGTTGATTGCGTGCAATGGGTTTTGATTTCACAATGGCTCATAGAACAATTTAACTTGTGACTGAGAAAAAAAGTCATCATTTTTAAGATTTTTTTTTATATTTATATTAAAGCATTAAAAGTTTTTTTTTACCTACCTCTCCGTATCACTGGTATCATTATTGGATAAGTCTTGTAACGATTGCATATATTTTTCGCAGGTATACAACATCTCTTGCGCTCCTCTCTAGTCTAGGATATTGAAGTACAATTTTTTCAAACATCTTTGTTTGGAAAGAGCGAGGAGTTTCTTTGATTTCCATTTTTCGAATCGCAAACTTGCCGTATTTTTTGAACTTTTCAATTGTATGATATTCCCATTAAAATGGAAAGATTCATTAAAAACTATCATGTTGAACCACACTATTTAGAAAAACATAAAAAACACATTTTGGATCATTTTTTAAAAGTTCTTTAAATTTTTTTTTAGTAAACCGTTTATTATTAAAATCAAAGCTGAATATTGCTAAGGACAATTTAAAAAACAAACTAAATACAACAAAATTATGGAAAGAATTTAATTTTAAAACGATTTGCCCGTTTTTGCTATAGTTAACCGATTTTGATGAATTTGTACCCGGAGAAAAATAAAATAATTAAATAAAATTATTCATTCAAAACTTTTATTGATATGCAAAACACCACTATGGGAGCAATATCACATCGTTCCGATACCAAACAAAAGTAAAATAAACTTGCATCCCCTCAGTAAGTTTTTTTTACAGAAAAGTTGGTTACTTTACCTCTTACCATCCGACCTCCAGGACGCACAGACGAGCATGGGTATATCTCTATTTATTATTATTTGAGGAAATTCCCAGTTTAGTAAGGTGATTGTCCCACATTCAGTGGATCCGTAACAATTCTGAAACTGTTCATTGTCAGGAACCTACCGCTGCAGGTTATTAGTATCTATCAGTAGTTTTCTAGGGGGTCTGGGTCTGAGTCCCAGCTCGCTTCCTAGCAATATTGTCTGCTTTTTCACTACCCGTTATTCCAAAGTGGCCTGGTACAAAAAGTAACTAAACTTGATTGCTTTCGCCGAGTGCGTTTAGCTTTTCGAGAAATTCCACCACCAGTTTTGACTTCATCTATTGTGGGAAGATTGCCTTGATTGCTGCTTGGCTTTCCAGTCTTGGAATGGCTATTTTTTGGTAATGAAGGTAACATTTCAGAATATAGAAGACATATCGTGTCAACCGTCTTGAGTAAACCGAAAATGGCCGAAAAACAATGTTCCGAACTTCATAGCGCCCACAAATGCAACAGACGCGTATCTATATATATACTAGTGGACCCCTGTGCGAACTTTGTTGCGATCATCATTGTTTATCACATCTTGCAAATGAATGTATTCCCCCGAACATAATTTCTTTTGATTAAATCTAAAGCAAGGCAAGTGTTTGGCTTTTATTCCTATTTATACATATTGATATGTTTCATACATTTTACACGATTTCAATATTCAAACAATCACATTATTTATTTATTCCAAATATAACTTCAATTGTCTAGGAATTCACAGCCCTGTGTTATTTATATGTGTTATATAATTTCCATCAATTCAAATCAATGACTATCAAAAAAATCAGCAGTTGCCTTAACTACACGCATGTCTGAAACTATTGTGAATTATAAACAAAACTAACTAGAAATAAAACCCAAATTAAATGTACATTTATTATTTTCCAAGCTATTCCATATTTTATTGCTTAATTGATATAGAACAGTTTCATTGGAGTGCTCTACTCTGTAGGCAACTTTTAATCGATTCAGAGGAACATTTTTTTAAGGCCGACTGGGGAATGGACCGAAACTGTAGGCCACTACAGATCTTTGCTTTTAGAGTAGCAATTGATCATGACTTGCAACTCTTTAGATCCTTGCTAGGGATTACTCTGCACAGTTGGGTGTTTAGCTGCCTGTTTTGAGATATCACCAAGTTCAGAAGCTTTCTCATTTCCATGCCGGCTGCTCTCTGTAGTTACCGCTGGCACGTAAGACACCTCAAATTTACGGCTAAGCATGGCACTCCCAATTGTTGTGCGATGCCCTATGCGAAACCGTTGCCAGCCGCATCAAGAGGACCCGACTTCTACCAGTAAAACACTACTTTCGTATATACTATACATATTGGTCCCCATGTAATACCAACGGCTCTACGTCCTAGAAGAACATGGGGTAATTTCTAGTCCCCCTTTCTTACTTAAGGTAACTTGGACGTTTTTTTTTGCGGCGAGACAGGGACAACATTGGATCAACTCAATGTCTTTACTATTAATTATTATTCCTCTTCGGATTGGATATAAAACGCTAAAAGACTTTAAAAGTAAGAGGCTTCTTATTTAATTAAAAATAGGTTAGAGTAAATCGAAAATTTGTTGCAGTTTACAAGATTTTTAATGCATACATGTGATGATCTTGACATTCATGACAAAGTTCCATGAACCTTAGGTTAAAAATCTGTTCCATTATTTGTAACAATCGTCACAGTCACAGACAATGTCAAGTACTTATGCAACTCATTTCGAGGCCCAGCTCAAGCTAACGAAAGATTTATGAAAATGGCATACGCCTTCGCAAATACGATCCAATATCATTGTTTTCATATGAGCTCCATTGAAGTTTCCATAATAAATTTGTTGTAGTTGTGATACACTTCGTAAAAGGAAAAGTATTTTAGAACTATAGAATTTTATACAATACGCGAGGCTAAATCGAGAGAATTAAGTAAATTATTTGCAAAATAAATTTTTGACTTAAATTCACTATTTAAACAAGATTAATCTAATTACCTATTACAAAAAATTTAAACTATTATAAAAAAAATTTGTTTTCTTGTGGAATTAATTGTATTAAAAGTTTGGAATTTTCACTTGCTTACTTATTTATTTATTATTTTACTTATTTTTGATATTTTATAAAAAAAATAATATGGAATATTTAGTTCGTATTGTTTTTAAAGAAAGTGCGCTTGTTAACAAAAATTATCCAATTTTAATCAAAAATATTAGTCTACAAAAATTATATTATTTTATAAAAAAATGCATTCAAATATCAATAAACTAAAAATGTCCTGTCCCCATTAACCGCAAGACCCAGTTTCTCTGACTCCGTTTCGATTGCGGAAAACGCAGCGGTAATATCACGCTTACAATGCCCAATGATATCAAAATCATCGGGGTGTGCTAGGAGCTGGAAATGGTTGCATGATAGAGGGTGGTTCTGCCCCTTAACACTTCGAGTACCCATTCGAAAAGGCGCCTCTCTTAAGTGCCAGTATACAGATCTACTGCAGTACCCCATTACATAACAAAATTGAAGGTGTCGAATGATAGAGGACCGCCTTGGCTGAATCCTTGAGCAATATTGATGTGTTCAATGTCATTCTGCAAAGTCAAATGGATTAAATAGAAATACCTATTTCAGACAGCGCAGTATGGAGTCCAAAGAGATGGTGTTTATCGATCTACAGCTAAAGTTAGCCTAAAAATTTTGCAAGACTTAAGAATTTGTGTATAAAAATATATGCATAAGTATTCGGCAAAATTGTGAATATTCTGAAATACTGCTTTTATACATATTTTCCGGAACACCAAATATTTGAGCAGATGATTGTTTTTTTTTAAATTGGTATATAAAACTTAAATCCTACGTTTATTTCTTTTCTTTGCTTTCTCTTGTCCTAATCTCAACACTTACTTTGTTGCGCGTTCAGAGATCAAATCTCTTAAATCCCCCTTAACACTTGATGCTTCTTTTTTCTATATTATTATTATTATTAATTTAAGATTGCAAAAAGCGCATTAAAACTTAAATTATAAAAAAAAATTGAAAAAAAAAATATTAATTTAACTAAAATTTAGCTTAATTATTGCCGACTTCTAATAGACTGTGCCCGAAATACCGGCACCATAGTTATAGCCACTGCCAATGGGAGGCACAGCACCCAAAGAGCCCAGACCGCCGCCCACAACGCTGTTGCCGTAGTTGCTGCTGTAATAACTCGAAGGATAGCTACCATAACCGCCATAGCCGGCGCGGGAGTAGGGATAACCACCGTAGCCAGCATTGCCAAGTCGTGAATTATAGTAGGAGAGTGCATAAGGATTGGAGTTGTAACCACCATAGCCAGCACCCAGAGCAGAGCCATAATTGCCATAGCCAGCACCGCTTAGCGCAGATCCATAGTTGCCTAAGGCAGAACCATAGCCGCCCAAGCCAGAGCCATAGCCGCCCAAAGTGGAGCCATAACCGCCATAGCCAGCAGCACCATAACCGCCATAACCTGCGGCGCCATCTAATGCAAATAGAAAACAAGCATAAGTGCTGGAAGCGTGGGGCCATTTGCAATGCTCACCCTCACCTATGCCGCCGAGCACACGTGATCCATACGGATTGTAATAGCTATCAACGCCGCCGCCATAGCCAGCGCCTAGCGTAGAGCCATAACCGCTATAGCCGCCATAACCGCCGTAACCACCATATCCACCAACATAACGCTTTTCCTGCTTCTTATCCTGCAACGACTCATAGTTGTCCAAGATTTTCGAAGCTTGCGCTTCCAATTCTGCTGTATCCTCAACTTTGCTATCCTCTGCCACGACCAAACAGAAGACACTTAGCAAAAGTATTACCGAGACGTGCTGCAAAAATTGCAAAATCATTTTAGTGTAATCCATTTAGCTCATCCTGCACGAGATCTTACAAGGAACATCATGTTGTGGACACTTAATTTGGTTTAATTGTACGTGATATGAGAAGTACTTGAGATCCGCGCGCTTTGCCTGTCACTGATCTAATGATTTGGCTCTTGCTGTGCCACCGGCTTATATACGCCCTCGCAATAGACTCTCGCATACAACTCCAATACACTTACACATTGTTACGTCTGGCAAGCGGGCAATGAATTTCGGTTACTCACTAGGTAGACTATGACATCTATGACACACGTCTCGAGCCAGGTTTGTTATTATTATTATTGTGGTCAAGCAGGTGAATTGATCTCTGGTTGAAGCTTAAAGCGGCTAGGCGGCGACGGAACGAGTAAACATAAGCTAGATATCCAAGTTACCATTAGTTGGGTGTTCTGTGTAAGTAAAGTTCTTTTTTTTATCTTATACAGTCGTTCAAGAAGTTTTCAAGAATATCAGGATTGCGCTGGTTTATTCACATCCATTCGAAATCATTCTTCTCGAAACGAGCAATCATAAGCTATATATCCAAGTTACTATTAGTTGGGTGTTCTGTGTAAGTAAAGCTTCTTTTTTATATAAAAGTCTTTCAAGAAGTTTTCAAGAATATGAGGATTGCGCTGGTTTATTCACATCCACTCGAAATCATTCTTCTCATGTATTAGGCAATTTAATGGCCTTTATTAAGCTATTCTACAAGTTCCCAAAAGATGCCCAATTTAATGGCCTTTATTAAGCTATTCTACAAGTTCCCAAAAGATGCCCAATTTAATGACCTTTATTAAGCTATTCTACAAGTTCCCAAAAGATGCCAACTTTACGTTGAGTTCTATTGCACTCGGTTTTCGCAACTTTATTTATTGTCTTAAACAAGCAATTCTCAGTTTCGATATTATCTAGTATTATCTCATTAAAACTAGTCAGTTCTAAGGGGAATCCCTAATCCCTGCAATATCGTAATTGAACATTAAACCAATTGCTTAATTATTGGGTACAATCGGAACATCTATAAATCTTGCACCATGAGTTATGTTGTTTTGTCTAAACGAAACTTTACAACTATAATAATACTCTACCTTTAATACTACAGAAATCTATTTCCTCTCAATTCTGTTACAAAATATACATTAATTGTGCCAGAATTGAGTAGAAATATATTTACTCTCAGAACTATCAATTCGTACAAATACATTCTTGTTTCTTGATATTTTTTAGTATTTTATTAAAAATACTGAAAAAAGATGGGTTGGGTTTTATGATTTTTAGTTGAGTTGGCATATTATATTTTTTTCAATATGTCTATAAAATAAAGCTACAAAAAGTAAGTCTACAATTAAACGACTATTTATGTACAGATTATAAGGTTTAAGTATTTCTAAAGGCGCGAATTTTTTGTAACATTTTTGATTGTCGACTTTGAATAAAAAGTATTTCGGAAGGGAAATACGATACTTAAGTGTATGCTCGTATGGAGTATAGTGTAGGGTAAAAAAGGATATTTTAAACGCGATACTAATAAATTGAAGAACCTTACGACAATAACTTTTTAAACGATTTCAATGAGGGTTTCAGTATTAAAATTGGCTCGTCCAAAAGTCATAGGGGGAACGGATCTTTGTGGGGATGGTGTTGGTTCTTAAAGTTTTATGCTGTTTAAGTGAACAATACTGGTTGATTAAAAATAAAAATCATTGTGCTTACATTAGAAGAACTAAAGGCACAAATAACGACTTAAATCTTTGTTGGTCAGCCATCTAGCAGCCTATGGGCACCAACGTTATTTTAGAATGTCTTTCGCTGGAAACCAGACTCTTTTAGCGCCTTTGTGAGCGAGTCTCAAGAGTAATATTATATTCCTAGTATTGTAATGCTCTCTTCTTCCCAAGAACTTAAAGAGCATGATGATGTTTATTATAAGCTTTTGTATTTTTCAAAGTCCTACTTTTTTTGGACTATCCAAAATATCTATTATAGATACAAACCTGGCGATTGTGCAAAGAATCACACTTGGCCATAGGTGTTATAATGATCTTAGTAAGCAGTTGTGTAGCAGAGACCTCTCTTCGTGATTTATTTCGCAGATGGACATGGCTGCGCTTGGGGTGCTCGAGCAAAAAGTTCTTTGCAAAATCTTTCGTCACCTCAGACTGTGGACGACTATCGCATTCGAATTAACCATAAGCTGTATGAGCGCTACAACGATATATGTCGTTCAGCGTATTGCGGTTTAACGTCTACGTTGGCTCCGCCATGTCGTAAAGCCAATGAATGAAGCCGATCAAATGAAGAAAGAAATATATTTTCTTGGACTGACTAACTGGAGATCTAGCGAGGATATCGGGATACTACACTACAAAGTGGTCAACTTAACTAAAGTAAAATTTATCTTAACTTTCGTTACAATTACAAAAAATTGCAATGATCGGTATTATCAGGCCTCCTATACTGCAAATGCAAAATTCCACACAATTTTGTGGAAAAAGTTTATTTTCAAGCATCTACTGCATACATAAACTCGTTGTTTCAAAAACCAATAATAAATAATTTTCTAACTTTTTGAAAGACTTTTGCGTGCCATAAAAGAAAAAAAAAAAACATAAACAATTAACTTTTACAAGGCAGCCAACCCAATGCACACACAGCCACAACCCAACTAGACATTGGACATTACGTATACGCGTGGTAGGCACGAAAAAATTATGCCACCATATACATGAATGAGTCTACACGATCGCTGTCTATGTAGAGGTTAATTCACGTGGCTGTAATAAGCTTTTAGGCCTCGCTTTCGGATGGCCAACTGTATGCGAGTTGGTATTAAAGAATCATTGTTTGGATATTTTTAGTCTCAGGCACTTGAAGCGGTCGCATCTTGTCCATGGTCGTTGAGAGGTAAAGTTAACACTTTTCACATGCTTTGCCGGCTTCTTCTGAACAATGTAACCCACTCATAGGCAATTTTTGCTATCAACATTGTACACACACAGCTACTCTCTGTATATAGAGATTTGTATATTCACCTGCACTCCAAATGCTAAATATATATTGTAGCTGTGCATACTTATGATACATTTGGAAAAAGTTGCTAAAAGTTTTGTGGCCTTGCAATGAGTCAGTAATGAGATTCTGCTGGCACTTGGAATAACTCAAATTGTCAGAACTGAAAGCTAATGTGTTAGAAGTTAAAAGTTGATCCAGGGTTGTCACACATAATAGAGAAGTAACAAAGTAAAATGAGTTTCCAAAAACCCTGAATGGTGAAAGACGAAGCTGTCATATGGCAGATAATAAAGGTCTTTCACCTTTCACCTCAAACATCCCCACAAATCGAAGCATTTAACAGATTGTATAAGAAACAAAACTTGGAACTTTTATGTTAAAAGCAGAAAAGACGGCATACGTATAAGTCGCGTCAGAACGACATTGGAAGATTCTGTATGCTCTCAACTATGAGATTTGCTCGTTTGCCCCATGGGACCCACATAATATATGACCAACTCATTTTGACGCAATACTTGAAAAAACATATTATGATAGATTCTTCTTATAGGCGCAATGTGTTATCGTCAACCGATTTTTAACCAACTTGGCATAATGCAAAGTGAGAAGCTAAAAAAGATATAGTCAATAGTTTTGAAATTAGCCGCAGAACTTTGGCAATGATATCTTGAAAAATAAATGAAATACTATGAATTTTGTACAAAAAAGCGACTTAGAAATAGTCAACTGATTTTAATCAAATTGTAGTGATTGGGAAAATAAGAAAATGTTTGGGTTGGCTTCTATAAACTGTATAACTCCCAACACCCTAAAAACAAAAACTACTTTGCAACAACTCGGGTCACAAGTTTGTTCAGAAAAGTTTGTTACTCTGTTTCTAACAGGGTAAAAATATTCGCATAAATTTAGATTGGGAACTACTACGGTTCAACGCACTTGTTAAAAAACGTAAAATAAGTAAAATAAGTTTTACGCTTTCAGGAATCCCCAACAATAATTATAATACGCGTACATATTTGTATAAAATTTATGGCAAAGTATAAGAAATTTAATTTATAAAATTTAAACTTGCGAAATTTCCAGTTGAGTAAATTTTTAGGGAATACGCTGATTTAAATAAAAATTACAGTGCTTCCAATCAATAACTGTCGTCAAAACTAATTTATGAGAGTGCAGCAAGTTATCAGCAAGTTTTTTAACCAATTATGCTGCTTTTACCAGTAAAAGTTTTCCATATCATAATAATATTTTGTATAATCAATAAAATTGTTGTTTATCTTTAACACCCAGGCTTTGACGGTATCAGGAAATTTCTGCATCCCCATATTAAAACAATTCTGAACTACCTACATTGCCCCTTTAAAATAATGTTAATCTTGTCTAGAAATTACTGCGTTGTTAGATTTTAGATTAGACCACATGGTACAGACTTTAAATCGAGATATCTAGATGGTATTTTAAAAGAAAGAAAATGCAGAATTGGGTAAAAATTAAACTACACCTTTTAAGGTTTACACGCCAAATCAAAGCAAACCAAATGTTACGCACCAAAATCTTACTTTTGATTAAAGGATTCCCTGGCACCTTTTGAAAAAGTCAACATATTTTAATAATATTTGGTACTGGGAATCTTAAACCAAAAAAATTGAACAATTTCCGATATTTAGCGGCGAAGCACAACGACCTACGCACTTAAGTCTTGTTTTTGAAATGTAGGAACTAACTATGAACTTTAATAATCCAACATATGCCAGACTTTGTTATAAAAAAAAATATTAGTCTTTAAAATTTTTTTGTAGGTTCGTTGTAGTTCTCCCAAGCCGAAATAAAGAAAGAAAACTACGATATCCGTTAAGATTTATACTCATGTCTGATTGTAATTGAATTAACTGATCTCATTTAAATGATATCCTATCCATATTTGGATTTTTTTTCTAAGCTTCCAAGCACTATACCAAATTTTACCAATTTCATATATCACTGAAACATCTCCGTGGGAGAGAAATAATTTGAGTTACATTTTCGTCAACTGCCGTACAAACTTTTTTTTCGGCGTGAACAAAACTAAACTTTACTTAGCAATCCCTATTTTTGGATTGCACAATCCTTGGCACGTTTACAGCAAGATGCAGAACGTGGCATGTACGATGCCATCATACATGTGGGTGATTTAGCATATGATATGGACACATTAAATGCTACGGTAGGAGATGCGTTTATGCGTCAAATTGAATCGGTGGCCGCCTATGTACCCTATATGGTGTGCCCGGGAAATCATGAGGAAAAGTAGGTAAATTGCATATCTTCAATTAATTAATTAATTCACGTTTTTTTTCCTTAACCTCGCCAGCAATTTTTCCAACTACCGCGCTCGCTTCAATATGCCTGGTGCAGCGGATAGCCTCTGGTATAGTTTCAACTTGGGTCCCGTTCACTTTGTTTCGTTTTCCACCGAAGTATACTATTTCCTACAATATGGCTATAAGTTGTTAACAATGCAGTATGAATGGTTGGAGCGCGATTTGGCAGAGGCCAATTTACCCGAAAATCGCGCCAAACGCCCCTGGATAATTACTTACGGCCAAAGACCTATGTACTGTAGCGACGACAAGGAATACGATTGTAATGCCAATTTGGAAACTTACATACGCCAGGGTCTGCCTGTGCTTAAATGGTTTGGCCTAGAAGATCTGTTTTATAAACATGGTGTGGATGTTGAGTTCTTTGCCCACGAGCATTTTTATACGCGCTTATGGCCCATTTATGATTTTAAAGTCTATAATGGTAGCACCGAAGCACCCTATACTAACGCCAGGGCACCCATACAAATCATAACTGGCTCAGCGGGCTGTAATGAGAATCGCGAACCATTCTCAAAGATTTTGCCCGACGCCTATCTATATATATACTAGTGGACCCCTGTGCGAACTTCGTTGCGACCATCATTGTTTATCACATCTTGCAAATGAATATATTCCCCCGAACATAATTTCTTTTGATTAAATCTAATGCAAGGCAAGTGTTTGGCTTTTATTCCTATTTTTACATATTGATATGTTTCATACATTTTACACGATTTCAATATTCAAACAATCACATTATTTATTCCAAATATAACTTCAATTGTCTAGGAATTCACAGCCCTGTGTTATTTATATGTGTTATATAATTTCCATCAATTCAAATCAATGACTATCAAAAAAATCAGCAGTTGCCTTAACCACACGCATGTCTTAAACTATTGTGAATTATAAGCAAAACTAACTAGAAATAAAACCCAAATTAAATGTACATTTATTATTCTCCAAGCTTTTCCATATTATATTGCTTAATTGATATGGAACAGTTTCATTGGAGTGCTCTACTCTGTAGGCAATTTTTAATCGATTCAGAGGAACATTTTTCAAGGGCCGACTGTGGACTGGTACAGAAGCCACTACAGATCTTTGCTAGAGCAACAATTGGTCATGACTAGTAACTCTTTAGGTTGCTAGGGATTACTAGCTGGCTGTTTTGAGATATGATCAAGTTCAGTAGCTTTCTCATTTCTTTTTCATTTCATTACTTACCGCTGACACGTAAGACACCTCAAGTTTTGTCGCTTGGGTCCAAAGGTTCGAGCTTGGGTGTTAGCCTTGCCTCCCACGTGTTCACTTGGCCCATTTTACGCCTAAGCATGGCACTCCCAATTATTGTGCCATGCCCTATGTGAAACCGTTGCCAGCCGCATCAAGCGGACCCGACTTCCACCAATAAAACAATACTTTCGTATATACTATACATATTGGTCCCCATGTAATACCAACGGCTCTACGTCCTAGAAGAACATGGGGTAATTTCTAGTCACCCTTATCTTACTTAAGGTAACTTAGACGTTTTTTTTCCGAAGACACAGGGACAACATTGGATCAACTCAATGTCTTTACTATTAATTATTATTCCTCTTCGGATTGCATATAAAACGCTTCTTAAAAAGACTTTAAAAGTAAGAGGTTTCTTATTTAATTAATAATAGGTTAGAGTAAATTGAAAATTTGTTGCAGTTTGCCAGATTTTTAATGCATACATGTGATGATCTTGACATTCATGACAAAGTTCCATGAACCTCAGGTTAAAAATCTGTTCCATTATTTGTAACAATCGTCACAGTCACAGACAATGTCAAGTACTTATGCAACTCATTTCGAGGCCCAGCTCAAGCTAACGAAAGATTTATGAAAATGGCATACGCCTTCGCAAATCCGATCCAATATCATTGTTTTCATATGAGCTCCATAGAAGTTTCCATAATAAATTTGTTGTAGTTGTGATACACTCGGTAAAAGGAAGGGTATTTTAGAACTATAGAATTTTATACAATACGCGAGGCTAAATCGAGATAATTAAGTAAAGTATTTGCACAATCAATTCTTGACTCAAATTTACTATTTAAATAAGATTAATCTAGTCAGCTATTACAAAAAATTTAAAAAAAAATTTTTTTTAAAAATTAGTTTTCTTGTGATTTTTACTTGCAATGCAGAAAAAATTATATGGTATATGATATTTGTTTCATATTATTTTAACAAAAAAAATGTGTTTGATAACAAAAATTATGCGATTCAAATAAAAAATAGTAGTCTACAAGAATTATATTTTTTTATAGAAAAAAAATCATTTTAATAAAAATACATTTAAAAATTATTTTTAAACCCAAAAAAAGGCAAAAATCTACAACGAGTAATATTAAAAAAAATTGCGAAGTTTAAATATATTTCGTTCATAAATTTGTTCAAAAAGTAAATAAATTTATGCATAAATTAAAAAAATATATTTAAGAAATAAAATATACATAAATATTAAAAAAATATGTATATATAATTTTATTTTTATATAATATATATTATTTTTGTAAATTTTAAATTAGGCAAGAAAACTGAAAATTTTTAAATCAAATGTTCTACATTTCGAAATTGATTTAGATAATTGAATCAATTTTTTTGCTCATAAATTATGCTTTTTGAAAACGAAATAATTATGATAATGACTCTGCTTACTTTTGTTTACTAGGACTCAAAGTCCTTTCCTGTTCGAGATCCAAAAGATCTGAACCGGAGACCACCAAAACATACTTTTACAACCGTAAAATGGCTGCTGTTTGAAAGACGCTGCAATATCTACAGAATGTAAAACTTGGGATATGTCATGTGGATAGGTGACAGTATAACTTTATATATAGAAATATATTTCTTTTCAAAAAAAAAAAAACATATATAATGTATTTGAGAATAAATAAGTTTTTGAAGAGTTCTATGCTTTTGCATTTTTTTCTTCTTGCAAGATAATTTCGAAATAAAGCCAAATTTTCTCTCGTAACGTGGTAGCTTCAATGAAGAGTATAAATTTGCAAAATAAATTGCATATTACTTCATATATATATAGTGCTAGTCTCATGTTCGAAAACCGAAACATTGTCAGGTCAATTAGTAGGCGGGGAAACAAACTATCGACAGTGTTGGGTAGTGGAAAATTGTGTTGCTGGAAATTGATTTTTTGACGGAAAATATATGTGTCTATTGCAACGACTTCAAGTAGTTAGGGGCTTTTGTTATAATTATATTATTTTTGCCAAGATTTTGTTGCGTACTTGAGTATGTGGTCGGGCGGGTCGTTTGGACGAACGTTCTACAGTCAGTCCGGTTGGTTGACTATCATGAGAAATTTGTTGGTAAAGTCATTGCCAAGTTTTATGGCTTCTGAGCGTGTGAGTGCTTTGGCTTTTGGGCATCGATCTTGACTTTTTCGCACAAGAATTTTGCATAATCATTTGTGAGACAGTGTTGCGGATAATGCCATTTTACAATTATGCCAAGTGCAAGTTCAAATGCAATGCCATGGAGTTGTCAATTACCGAAATTGTGCTTTTTGAACTCTAATTGATATTAGTTTAGTTTTGGGATATTTAGTTCTTTTTATCGAAAACTTTTGCACTATTTGTTGTCTGTATTTCAAATATTAGTATTGTTTCAGAATACATGTTTTTTGCTTGTTTGAAACAATGTCAATGCTTCAAAGGAGCAGTGAAATATATCGCTTAATAGTTGTTCGAAGAGAACAGGAACTTACAGTTTATAGATGAATACGAACAGAGCAGCGTTCGAACTAGATTGCTATTTGTGCTTAGGAACAGCGAAAAACGATTGGGCACCAAATTTAGTACTAATATTCATCCGAAATAGTTGTTTTTTTATGGAAGCTAAACCCTACTTCATACTCTTTCTTGCTTAATTTAAATAACTTTGTTATTGAGTTAGCAGTCTAAATTGGAATAGAGATTAGCTGTATTATCATATTATTATTAAGTCGTCTAAATGTTTATACTTATTACTAACTAAGGAAAAAAGTTAATAAAACACACAAAAGCAAAAAAAAAATGAACTACTTGGTTTTTTCAGTTTTCGTGGAGCTAGAAAAATAAAAGTAAAGATTAAAAATTATTATCTGTTCTGCGCTCTTTGTAACTTTTGCCTATGATATGCAGCACAATCAACCCAAACTCCGTTCCATCTAATATAACTGGCGAAAATATTATTTTAAATATTTTATTTGTTTTTCAATTGACAAATTTTATTTTCTGTTAATAGAAGTATATAAGGCAGGTAGATATACATTGATTTTGTCTATAGGCCTAATAAAGCGAAAATTTGATAGTATTTTGCTATCCAAATGAATGTTCAGATATTTAATATACCTTGCTTATCGAAGTGATTCGTTACATATCAGGAAATTTGTGTGTTGTAAGGAAAACAAGGCTTACGTTTACATCTTAGAGTAATTGCACTTGTCTTTTTAAAAATTCATTTGATATTCCTCCTGTCAAGTTATCTGAGAAGGTATGCGGTAGCCTATTGGTTAAGCTTCATTCAGCATTATAAGGCTGTATATATCATCCGCAAAAATTAAAGTTTTGCATAGGCTACACATTGGAATAGGTACTAAAACGAAATCCTGGACGCCTGCAGTTATAATCTATACGCGTTCACATATCTTGCTGTTAAAAGCTTAAAAATGTTACCTATATTTTGTAACTTATTCACTAGACCTTTTTGTATATCTAAAGATATCATACCTACAGATTTTTTATATTGAAGATCATGCCATATGGCTTTCTTTAGATTGTTGAACGGATGGATATAGCTGAGGTAAGACATAAATCCATAGGGCTTAGGAATTGAGACAAATTCAGCGAAATTTCATTTTCATAACCAAATAGCATGCAATTATTAAAAATCTGGATTAGCATAAGTAGTGCACTTCTTGGCAAGTGTTTTATTTGTTTTCTCAGAACTGCGAATTACATTCGCTACATCAGTGGATTTTTATAAATGATCAGCGGAAGGTTCGACAATGTTTTAGCTGCATCAGACAAAGAATCCGTATACTTATGCTATCATTGCTCGAATATTTCGCTAATTATTTTTTTGCTTTTTACTTTTATTTTTATTATAGAAAAAGCTGCAAATGAAATTTCGTTTTTTTTGAAAAGGCTTTGGAATTTTTGCCAGGAAGTGAAAATTTCTTATTCCAACGATCGTTATTATGCTGAAACACTTTAGCTTTTATTAGTTCTAGCCTTATTATATGTGCTATTGACTACCTTCTTCTACACCAACATATGTGACTTTGATTGATTCCCTAGAGGGTTTCGAAGTTCTTGTACTGTATTTTCGGTAAAATAAACTTGCATTCTCGGATAACAAGTTATATTTTTTTTTTGAAAAACTGGTTGCTCTAGCTCTAACTATCTCTGATATCTAGGTGTTCATTAGGACAGACAACTATGGGTATATCAACTACTCAAGTCCTACTTGTTATGTTTTGGTGGGCTGTCTTTTTGGACGTTACATATGAAGCTACGACGATATAGGCTGTTATAATTGTAATCAGTTTCAACAGTTTCTATTTTTTTTTACCTATTACACAAAAAATGATGCATAATCTTTGCATTAAACTACTTCAATAGTTTATTTCACAGTTAATATATTATTATATATTGGGGTGTACACCTAAGACTTCATATAAAGATATTGTTTATGGTTGAAACGAGGAAGCCAAATATTGAAAGATATATTCAATGGTTACGTTGTTTTGTGCAAATGATTAAAAAAATCACAATCTCAACTTTTTTACGGATTTCATTGGCTGTGCAAAACGCTCTCAACCAAAGGCGTTAATTTTAAGATTGCATAAACAGGGAACCGCTAAAAACTACTACTTACTCACTTTGCATCAAGCTTGTTCTAAAACGAATCTTTAAACATTATGTATGAACTTAACAAATTACTAACTGACAAGTTCTCTTTATATGCATGAAACATTTTATGACAGGGTCATGTCATGAACTACTTACTACCTATCAATATTCCCACGATCTCTGGCAATTAACAACAGATCTAAATGCAACAAAACGATAATAACAAAAACAACAGACGATGACAAATGCTAATTGAATCATTAACTTGACCCTGAGGTAACTAACTACTAATACATAATTAAACAATATTAAAAACAAAGCTTTGTCTGTGTGATATATATGTGTGTATATGTGTATATGTTTGTCTGTATATATAGCTATTTATTTTGACGAACTAATTTTGAAAGACAGATAGACATATAGATATGAGAAGGTACGTGATTCATAAAACGTGCATTGCAGGCGTTACTTAAAGTTTTCACTTTTTTCAAATTGCAAATGAGCAACTCAACATAAAAAATAAATACAAAAAAAATATAGATTCAACAAATTCTATTGTTCGCCTAAACTTAAATGTAAATAAGTTAAGCTTAAGAGACTTTTTTTTTGGCAATACCTCTGGAGTTACGCTAACAAAGAGTTCAATTGTAACTCAAATCGAAACTGTGCCTTTGCGAAACCGGACTTAATATGAGATTCGCCTACTAGATGATAATAGTCAAATTTTAAGGAAAAACACCATAACTTTTTTGAAAAACATTCAAGTTGTACAAGACACATTTTCATTAACGAATCTAAAAATTAAATTTTCTAATTTTCATATTTTACATGTTGTTGGGTGTTCTATTTTTTAATGGTAGATAATGCGGGAATTTATGAATTTAAATTTTAGCCAAAATTAGCCTTTTATGTTAGAGAATATTATTAAAAATTGTAAAAAATAAATTTTTGTTCAAAATAATGATTTTTTAAAATATCCTTCCTTTTACCGAGCGTATCAAAACTTCTATGGAGCTCATATGAAAACAATGATATTGGATCGTATTTGCGAAGGCGTATGCCATTTTCATAAATCTTTCGTTAGCTTGAGCTGGGCCTCGAAATGAGTTGCATAAGTACTTGACATTGTCTGTGACTGTGACGATTGTTACAAATAATGGAACAGATTTTTAACCTGAGGTTCATGGAACTTTGTCATGAATGTCAAGATCATTACGTGTTTGCATTAAAAATCTTGCAAACTGCAACAAATTTTCAATTTACTCTAACCTATTATTAATTAAATAAGAAACCTCTTACTTTAAAAGTATTTTTAGCGTTTTATATGCAATCCGAAGAGGAATAATAATTAATAGTAAAGACATTGAGTTGATCCAATGTTGTCCCTGTCTCGCCGGAAAAAAACTCAAAGTTACCTTAAGTAAAATAAGGCTGACTATAAATTACCCCATGTTCTTCTAGGCCGTATGGCCGTTGGTATTACATGGGGACCAATATGTATAGTATATACGAAAGAATTGTTTTATTGGTGGAAGTCGGGTCCGCTTGATGCGGCTGGCAACGGTTTCACGTAGGGCGTGGCACAACAATTGGGAGTGCCATGCTTAGCCGTAAATTTCAGGTGTCTTACGTGTCAGCGGTAACTACAGAGAGCAGCCGGCATGGAAATGAGAAAGCTTCTGAACTTGGTGATATCTCAAAACAGGCAGCTAAACACCCAACTGTGCAGAGTAATCCCTAGCAAGGATCTAAAGAGTTGCAAGTCATGACCAATTGTTGCTCTAGCAAAGATCTGTAGTGGCTTCTATATCAGTCCACAGTCGGCCCTTGAAAAAATTGCTTACAGAGTAGAACACTCCAATGAAACTATTCTATATCAATTAAGCAATATAATATGGAAAAGCTTGGAGAATAATAAATGTACATTTAATTTGGGTTTTATTTCTAGTTAGTTTTGCTTATAATTCACAATAGTTTCAGACATGCGTGTAGTTAAGGCAACTGCTGATTTTTTTGATAGTCATTGATTTGAATTGATGGAAATTATATAACACATATAAATAACACAGGGCTGTGAATTCCTAGACAATTGAAGTTATATTTGGAATAAATAATGTGATTGTTTGAATATTGAAATCGTGTAAAATGTATGAAACATATCAATATGTATAAATGGGAATAAAAGCCAAACACTTGCCTTGCATTAAATTTAATCAAAAGAAATTATGTTCGGGGGAATATATTCATTTGCAAGATGTGATAAACAATGATGGTCGCAAGGAAGCTCGTACAGGGGTCAACTAGTATATATATAGATACGCGACTGTTGAATTTGTGGGCACTATGAAGTTCGGGTCATTGTTTTTCGGTCATTTTTCGTTTACTCAAGACGGTGACGAATCCGAGTTAGGGATGGAGTTATTTATGCCTTTCTAGACAAAAGGAGCCTTTGATAATGGGTCACATAGATATAAACGATGGACAGAAATGCTAACTATATTCAAAGATGTTACCTTCATTACCAGAAAATAGCCATGCTGACTGGAAAGCTAAGCAGCAATCAAGGCACTCTTCCCACAATAGATGAAATCAAAACTGGTGGTGGAATTTCTCGAAAAGCTAAACGCACTCGACGAACGCAATAACGGGTAGTGAAAACGCAGACAATATTGCTAGGAAGCGAGCTGGGACTCAGACCCAGGCCCCTAGAAAACTACTGATAGAAACTAATAACCTGCAGCGGTAGGTTCCTGACAATGAACAGTTTCAGAATTGTTACGGATCCACTGAATGTGGGACAATCACCTAACTTACCTGGGATAATTCTCCTACTGCTGGACTTTACATATGTATACAGCATCTAAGATAAATGAAGGGCGCCACATAAACCTACAGGTCGCGATGCAAACCTCTCTCAACCTCCGTCTGTTCGTCCTGGAGGTCAGATGGTAAGAGATGAAGTTATCACCTTTCAAAAAATAAAAACTTATCTGAGGGGTTTTGGTATCGGAACGAACGAATAATTCGTTTAATTATAAAGATATTCAATTTTGATTTTAATTTAACTATAGCAAAAATGGGCAAATCGTTCGAAAAATTCAATTCTAGCTTTAAATTCATTGTATTTAGTTCGATTTTAATTTAAATGGTAAACGATGTACTATATCATATAGCTGTCATAGCGCAAATTGGTCAAAAAATGCGTTCAAGTGCAAAGTTTGTTGAAATAGTTCGATCCAGCTCAGTACTTATTTTGAATTTTTAAGGCATTCCAAGTATAATATTATATCAAGATCGATGGATTATATCGTATAGTTTCCATGGAGAAATTTGTTAAAATGTGTTTTTTTTTAATAAAGTTATTCAGTGTTAAACAAAAACAATCAAACGAATGGAATGCTTAAGCGATATTACTGATTCCATAGCAGAAGAGTGGTACAGAATACACCATCGATAGACTTTAGTGTACGTAGCGTCAAGAAATAAAATCTGAAACTGCGTTGAATGAGTGGAAGACTGGGCTGGATTGGGGCGAGTGAAACCCGCAAGGTGGAAAACCCCTTAGCTCTATTAATTTAAAACTTTACTTTGCATAAACAATTTTTGTTGTTGAGTTGCTTAATGGTTTAGTTTTTGTATAAACAAAGTATTCTTTTTAATGGGAATATCATAGACGGATGGAAACTGAGGAAACTCCTAGCCACGACTATGTCGTTAAATATCTCACATAACTCTTTATGATTTTTTTAGTTCACAGACTCAATAAATTTTTCTTCTAACACCCAAATATCGCTACTGTGCATGCGGAGACCTAGCTCTGTAGAGTGACAGGGACAGCGTAGGACAATATAGACACTGTCTGATCGCCAGAATAGAATAGGCAGAATTTGGGCAAGAATTCCAGGATGTAGCGTGGCTCTTAGGCCTATATAAGGTGGGCCGGCAGCCAAACCCAGTGCAGTCAAAACATGACAGTGAAGCCCATCAATGTGAGATTAGTTGGTGAAGTATTTATGGAATAGTTGGAGGTGACGCTGCTGGCAGAGCATACGTCTACTAGGAAAGGTATGCGGCGTTTTGTCTTTGTGTTGGCACTTGGGCACCATACCCTGAATCGGCGATTTGCGCATTGACACGATCGGAAATGGGCCTTAAAGAATACTACGTTGGCGGATGTAAGACTGGTCGCAGATCTGGGCAGTAAGCGCGGCACAGCTGCAATAAAAGCGGAAAGCAGACAGAGTGGTTCAAATGGTTCAACGTCAGACCAATGCGCGCATCAGAGTTTACCTGGAAGTGGGCACCAAGAGACCGGTGAGTCAGCGTGTTCTTAAAGTAACAATTAAGGTATAATTTGTATTGCTAATATAATAGGGAAAATGATTATGAGGAGCCCTATAAGATGAAAAACACTGATGGAAATATTTAAAACCGACAACGCTTCTATTTATTACAGGATATCAGCGATTATAAATTCGTTGTGACAAGAATGCAGACCAGAGGTTCGTCATAACACCAACATTGCTCGCGGAATTGATGCAAGACACGTCTACGCATTTGTTTCGCCAAAAAACTATTATAAAAACCCATTTTGGTTGCCTTTGTAAATAAATGAAACACAAGAGTTCTTTCGATATGTAAAAATATATTTGGTATATACCATATGGCTGTATGTATATATCGGTTTTATTTAGTCTTCTTCAAAGCTGCGCGTAGAAATCGACTGTACTTTTGTCATTGCAGCCCTTTTGTCTCATTTTCTCATATTTTCTTTTTCTTTTCTATTTTGTGCGTTTTTTCATCACTTTTTTTTTGTTTTGTACAGAAATTCGTGCTGAAAGAAAATTATTTCATATTGTTAAAAATAATTCGCTATAAACTAACTTAGGAACTGTGGGTCTCTATGTGTGAGTGTGTGTGTGTGTGTGTGTGTGTGTGTGAATGCGTGTGCATGTGTCTGAAAGAGATAAAACTAAAGTAAACTAATGTAATTTAAGGTGAGCGAAAGAGAGCGCGCACATCTTATAGAT
The DNA here is from genome assembly GCA_035046065.1 of Chymomyza procnemis. Lineage (NCBI taxonomy): Eukaryota > Metazoa > Arthropoda > Insecta > Diptera > Drosophilidae > Chymomyza > Chymomyza procnemis. Next base: position 150,943 of record JAWNOJ010000008.1, on the reverse strand, counting down.
AAAGTTAATAGAGTTGGCCTTTTTGGGTAAAAATATTGGCACAACTTTAGAAAATGCGTTTCGATTTTCTTTTTTTTTCACACCATTTCTGTCACACTAATCACAACTAAATGCAACAACAATTAAATTTAAAAAAAAAACATTAAGAAAAAAATTAAATATACACATACAGAGAACAAGAAGTACATACAAATAATGTTGTAACAAATAAATTATCAATGAAATTATACACTATAACGCTTAAATTAAAAAAAAAAGTAATGAATGGTACGTGCAAATTTTCTAACAAAAAAAAACAACATTTTGTTGTCACTTAACATTTAAGACAATATTAAAAATATAAATTAATGTACATATGTATGTATATATATTTGTTATAAATATATATATGGCTTAAATTATGTATAGCTTAAGCTAGTTGCGTTTCATAAATTGTTAAAGAGCTTTCACACAGCGTATGTCAAAGGTAGATATTAAGAAAAAATTAAAGAAAAATAAGATACATACACAAGAACATAAATAGACAAAAAATAAAAAAAAATAATAATATTCAAATAAGTTGAGAAAAATAAAAAAGAACTTTAACAAATAATAATATAAATAAATAAAAAAAAATTGGCAAACAATGCTAGAAATAAGAAATAAAAATTAAGAAATCATATTCTTTTTTTGTTTTTTTTTGACAAAGCCATGAAAGTTTGCATACAATTAAAATTATTATTTTCTTAATTTAAATGGTAATATCACATATGTATGTAAGTACTTGTGTGTGTGTGTGTGTATGGGGGTGTGTGTGAGAGGGTATATGGTGCTGACGATTTCTTTGTTTTATGTGCTAAGTAGTTGTTGTTTTTTGTTGTTGTTGTAAATGCTTAGTTACTACATTTTGCATTTATATAGTCAAGTATTTTTTTTGTACACGCTTAAAAATAAATTAAAATAAAGAGTGTGTAAAAAATATATAATAGCCATAAATTGTAATAATAATAATATAAAAATAATCACAGACTCGTTTGCTGCTTTTAATTTGTGTGTGTGTGTGTTTTTTTACTAAGATTTTAACGAGTGTATTTTTTGTTTAGTCATAAATAAATTGTATTTTTTTTATAGTTTTTGTTAAAGCTAAAATCACTTTTGGGAATAATTTTGCATAGAGTTATATAGATGTAATATTAATATGTATATATATATAAATATTATATACTTTAGCTTTTATTAGTTCATATTAGATGTAGTTATTATATCATAAAAGAAATATTTTGCGCTGCTGCTTGAAATCGTTTGCATCATTTTTTTTTGTTGTTACTTTTTAAGCTTACGCGCTTAAAATATTTATACAAAAAACAAAAAAAACAAAAAGTGAAAGACAATCGCTTACACATATAGTTCTTATGCATTAATCAGCAGCTGTTCAGAGTGAAGTCTAGTGAGCCAGCTTAACATGTAGGGGATATCATCTAAAGATATTAGGCAAAGCATATGCAAAATGTCAACAGTATGTACTTATGGCTTTTTAAAACTTCTCGCAATATGTTTGCTTTTAGTATTATATATTTTTATTTAAACACTAAAAAGTTTGAGTCAACTTCTTAAATGTTGTACATGGTTTCAAGCAAACTTTGACCAATTTGTTGCTGGCATCATTGCAGCAACTTACAAGCTGTTAAAATATAATGTTTCCCATAATTTGTAGTACGATTTCTTATATATAATATATATATATATATTCTGTATATATGAATTTATGATCTATAGGTACATAACTTTTAATAAGGTTCATTGGGCTTAATTTATATGCATAGTATTTCTAATGCGATTTTGTTATTATTTTTTGTTTTTTTTTTGTTATTATTATAATCAACTTTAGGCTTAGTTTTATAGCTTATTTTGTTTTAGGCTTTTACAATATTTTAAAATATCTTTGTTGCGCCTTTAACTCCATTGAAATGCGTAGACGTTTTTAGTTTAAAATTTAAATAAAATTCGGCTGCGCAGCTCAATGCAGCTTCGTATATAATATACGCGCATTTTGCTTAAAATAATTAAATATTTATATGTAAATATATCTTAGTAACTACATTTTTATAATGTATATATAAATTTCTATGCTTGCACTTATAGTTTAATACACTTTTTTTTTGTTTTCGTTTTTTTGTCTGGTACACGTTATAGTTTTTTTATATATGCCTTTTATTTTAACAACTTATATACTTATATTTCTATATATATATGAACTGAATGAACATAATTTTCAAAGTTGCATTAGATTTTTGTTATAAGGAAATTCAAATTCCATTTGCTTAAATACACTTACACTTGAGTACAATCAAAGAAGAAAAAAATAAGTGTGTAACTATTATATAAATATTTTGTAATTTGAATTGAATTGTATTCCCTTTTTTTGAGTTTGTGTTTTATGGCCCTTGTAACTATGTATAATTAGTGAAGATTTATCTGTTAATTATTTGCACTTTTATAAGAATATAATTTGTTTATGCCTAATTTTGCTTCATTTGTTAATGTCTGCTGTAAGCTGTATATACCAAATTTTGTCGTTAATTAATATACGTATTGTTTTGCATATGTCAGAGTTTCCTCTTATTTATTTTTTGTCTGATACTAAATTTCTTGTATGCTTACATGCATGCGAGTTGCTATCGTTTTAGGCCATAATGGTAATGCGACTTTTCAAAGTTTTTTTTTTTTTTTTTTTTTTTTGCTTATGCTTATTGTAACTAAATAGATAAAAAAAATTGTTTATAATATATTTTACAATTTGAGGTGTGTACAATCTTGCAAAGGTTTCTGCCAAAAAGCATGGGATACAATTTGAAAAGTGTGCCTAATAAATTTTACTACAAAACAAAAACCGATCTGCATCAATTTTGCAAAAATATTTTCGAAACTACATGATGAATTGCTGATACGTCTAAGTTAAGACTCTTTAGTTATAACATACATTGGCTCTTGGCCAGACACAAAATGATTACAAAAACACAATAAAACATACACGCACATTTTACAATAACACACAATTAGTTCATATAAAATAAACTTAATAAATAAATTTGAGGCTGAAATACAAGTGTCAATTGCCATCATCGTTTAGATTGCACTTTGAAAGTTTGCGTTTTTATATTCAAAATAAAAAGCAGGTATATTATTGTAATGCGGAGCTGGCTATGCAAGTGACTATGCTACATAAATGTACATAATTTTAATATTTAAACGGCACTTTTTTTTTTTTGTTTTTGGTAAAACAACAGTAACTCGTTAGGCAAAGTGTTAAGTCATATAATGCAAAAATTATGTAGAAATATACGCATATATACATCTGTATCTGTTGTATATATGTATATACCAAAACCTCATCTTTAATATTACATTCTTTGTCATAATATACTTAAGCTTAAGTCACTAGTTAATGATTTAAAGGTCCATAATAAATTTGCGTGTGTTTTACTTTCGAAGGTGAGTGTTTGTGTTTTTGTTACATAATTAATTGTATAATTAAGTATTTACTATATGGTACTATTCAAAATTGCATATATTGCTGTTATCGGCGTTTACTCTGGCTCATTAGGTAATATTGAATTTTTTGTTAATTAAATTTGTGTTCAAATTAGCAAGCAATATGTAATTTATATATATTAATTGTAGCTTAAACTGCAACTCATTTGTTGTTACTCCTTAATCACCTACATTTTATTTTGTTTATTTATTTATTATTATTATTATTTTTTTTTGCCTTTTCTCACCCATTAATCGTGCTTTAGCACAATACGCGTTGGTACCTTGCCGCGCTGCTTGCCGCCAACTCCTCCACCGCCGCCCACAGACGTCTGTCGCTTTTCCAAACGATCAAAAATGCCACCAACAGCAGCACCACTTTGATTCTTGCGTTGCATTATATGATCCTCTCGCTGTCTGCGTTCACGCTCTGCTCTGCTTCTGGCACCACCAGCGCCACCACCGCCACCACCACCACCACCACCTACAACAGCGGCTGCTCCTGCGTTGCCTGCTTCACTGCCATTACCGCTGCCATTGCTGGTGGGCTTTAAGACCACCCTACGTTGACTGGAATTTATATTGGCTGCTGCTGCTGTTGCAGCAGTTGCTCCAGTTTTGCGCTGCTGCTGCTGCTGTTGTTGCTGACTCGTTTCGTTGCGAATGCCCACAGCTTCTGCCAGCGTCGCTGCAATTCTGCTGGCGCGTGCCGCTTTCTGATTATTGTGTTTGACAATCATTAGTGAGATGGGATCAAAGTCTGGCGTTGCAGAACGTTTTGTATTTGTTGTTGTACGTTGCAGCGTTGAGGGCGGCGGTGGCGAGGGTGTGGCCAGCAGGCGATCCTCCTCATCTAACAGCAAATCATCATCATCATAGTCCAGTTCTACTTCATCGTCGCTGGGCGTGCCCAAACGCAAAAGATCCCGTGACTTTGTGGGCGGCGTACCACCACCGCCGCCGCCGCCGCCGCCGCCTCCTCCGCCTGTATGACGAATTGTTGCAGCGGTTGCAGCATAATGATGCTGCTGCTGATGATGATGCTGCTTACCTGTCGAAGCCAAATGTTCAGTTATGCTGCGCTTGGCCTCTGGCGCTATTTTAGCTGCAGTTAGCTGTTTTCTTAAGGGTTGCTTTTGTTGCTGCTGCTGCCTGTTGCGCATTTCATTGTCTTCGCGACGCTTCAACTGTATAACCTTCCGTTCGTTTACCACAAGCGTGCGCAGTTTTTGGCCAGCATCCTCACCTTTTGGCTCATTGTGTGACGCCGTACTATGTTGCTCTGTACGTTTTTCCTGTAAAATGATGAGTTTGACAAACTTGTCCAAAAACAAATCAGTTAAAATATAACTTACCTCGTGTAATTTCTCCTCGGCAGCACGCCGCCGTTTGAGCTCCTTATCACGCATGATTTTTTCGCGAAGCTGCTTTTGTTTTTCGATTTCCAAACGATAGGCACGCGTTTCTTCATCCTCGTCGTTGGGCTAATTTGATTACATATTTATTAGTCATGCTTGGCTATTAAAAAGTTGTTTATGCTTATAACTCTCTATAACCCTCATTATCCTCTAATTTTCGTAAAACGGACTTCTTAATAGAGATTTTATCATACAAAAAGCGTATATTTGCTAACTATGCAGTATTGCTAGGCACTCTTGCAGAGTGGATTTCGAACTTCCGACCTTCGGATTTAGAAGCGCATACGCTTACGCTCTGCTGTTCTCTTCGTACAACTATTAATATAGATATCTGTACATCTAAAAAGCTATTTTCACACTTATTCTTTTAATTCTTTTAAATGTTACAAACAGTTTACTACTTATGGATCCGCAATTATTACAAAAACAAAGGTTATTTATACTAAACATGTACTTACAGCTAGACGAGTGCTATTGTCCACTGCCCGTCCACGAGGCTCGCCAGAGAATGGATTTCGATTGCCCGCACCTGGTGATCCACTACGTCGTCGTTTAGGTGCCGTAGCGCCCCGATTTTCATCACGTTCTCGACTGGCACCAGCACGTCGAAAGCTCCGATTGCCCGGTGCTCGTGCTGCATTATAACGTTCACGATCTCGTTCCCGTTCACGATCGCGTTCACGTTCACGCTCACGATCACGTTCGCGTTCACGATCTGTGCGCTTTGTAGAAGGATGCGGCGAATAGCTACGCCCCCGAGAACGACTTCTACTGCGACTACGACGACGTTCAGTCGTTTGTTGAGAACTACTATTACCACTCATGGGACCAGACGTATTGGCTGGCGGTGGACTACGCTCCATGCGTCGCTTCTCAAAGTATTGGCGATTCTTGTTAATGAATTCTTCTTGCTGCCGCAGCAGCTCAGCATCGCTATTGATGGCTGGCATAAAATGGGTTTCCTTGAAAAGCTTGCTAGTAGCTGCCTCTACGCCACCTTTGAAATTCGGATTAATAAGCACTTTGCTTACTCGTGGCACAGCCGAAGGTGGATGTTGTTGGGACGCTGTGCCTGGCGCTAATTGAGCCTGTGTTGGCGGAGCACCAGGTGCTTGTACACTAGCAGCTGGCGGCGCACACTGTGCTTGCTGTGGTGGAGGCTGCTGTGGTTGCTGAGGCAGCGGCGACTGCGCTCGCATGTTCATGCCATTTGCATAGTTAGGTGCACCTGGCATCATATGTGGGGGAAGTGCCTGCAGTGGTGGACGTGGCATACGCATGCCAGCATTGGGACCTGGTCCCGGGGCTGGTGCCGATCCTGCTTCTGGTCGCCAGCCATTATGTGGACGCATAAATTGTCCCGCCATATGCGGAGGTGCCTGCTGATCGTACACATTGGGCGGACCAGCGCCATATGGCTGTGCGCCACGATAAGTTGGTGGCCGCATACCAGGTAACGATGGACCCGGTCCCAATAAAGCGCCATTACGAAACGCAGGCGGAAACGGCATTGGTGGCTGCAGTAAACCAACGCGCACCTGCTCATGTGGATGTGGCAGTAAATGTGTTGGTGGTGCTACATTTCCACCAGCATTTCCAGGATTATGATGCAACAAATGGGGATTGTGTAAATGTGAATTTGGTGGCACGGCTGCTCCTGTTGCATTGTTAGCTGCATATTGTTGTTGTGGTTGTTGTTGTTGTTGCTGCTGCTGCTGCTGTTGTTGTTGTTGAGGTGAGCCTGTATTTGTTGGCGGATATTGTCCTGGAATGAATGTATTTTTGCTCAGTGTTAGTGCATTTTGTTGTTGATGTTGCTGCTGCTGCTGCGACTGTTGCTGTTGTTGTAGCTGTTGCTGTTGCTGCAGCGGATTCAGTAAACATTGACTAGCTGTAATTGGATTTATAGGCGGGTTTGCAATAATGCAGGCGGCAGGATGATTAGATGACAAAGGCGGCGTATTTGTTGCCGCCATTAAATTAAGATGTGCGTTACCAGGCATGCCATATCGTGGTGGCGGTTGCATTCCAGGCATGCCCACCATGCGCTGATGCTGTTGAGGTGAAACCTGCTGGCCCAGAAACATTGGCGAGGGACTGCGCAATAGATGATGCCGTGTAACCATTCCACGCTGTTTGCTTCCATGCATAAAGCGGCTACCGCCTCCCCCCATTCGAGGAGGTTTATCTACAATTGAAATACACGGTAGCCAGAAATTAACAAATTAAATTCTCTACTACAGAACAATAAATAACTCCAAATCCAAAGTACAAAAATGAATTTATTTAATCTCTTATCAGGATTAGACGGTTTAAATTACCGAATTTGTTCACTAATAAGCCCCTTTATTCCAAATCATAATTGCGTTAGCAAAAAAAAATAAAACAATAGATAGAAAGTTAGATAAAGATAACTAGCTCACCTCCATGGTATCTTCGATATTGCAAAGCAGACTGTGGAGAGGATATTTGTTGCTTATGACTTTCGGCACGTTCATTTGCGGTTTTGAAATTAGTACGCTCTTCACGCTCTTCTTCATCCTCGCGAGGATCCTGCAGCTCAGTAACACACACAGACGTCGAACTACAGCTAGGTAGACTTTCCATTGAGCTGGCCAGCAGCGAGCTAGTGCCCTCGCTATCAACAACAGCACATTGCTTATCTACAGGTAGCTCAAGCTCTGCCGGCATATCTGAACCGTTGTTTAATGTACTATCGTTTTCTATTGCTGCCATTGGCGAAGACGTAGTAGCTTTTGATGCTAGAGTGGCTGGTACATCTGTTGCCTCAACAATTGCTTGGTTGTCCAAACTAACATTTGCATTGTTTATTGTGGATGTAGAACCTACATCCTCTGCTAACTGCTCCGGTTGATTGCACACTTTGTCTGTTGTGTCGTCAACTAATGCAACTGGTGTCACCGACGTCTGGCTGCTGGCAGTAATCGATGCGGCTGCATTAGCCTCAGGCGACTTTGCTGCTGCAGAAACTGCTGTCGTTGGTTCCACGAGTGCGGGTATTGCTGCGACCACTACCTGTTCTGTACGTTTACGCTCCTGTTGGAGCAGCTGCTCTTGTGCCCATTCTTCAGCTTCGGCACGCATTTGCTGCTTAACTTCGCTGGTAACATCTTTTTCTAACTCTGCAAAATAAAATCGTTAACTAGTAAAAAATGCGGCCATGACTAGCAATCACTTCGCTTAAAATTATGCAGCATCTTAGGCCTTTATGATATGCAAGTTTAAAGTGTACTTACCCTCGTCCGAAAGAAGCAGTTCATCCTCGTCTGCGCCAAGCAGTGCATGGTCATCGATATCATCACCGAGTTCATAGTTAAGCAGATCGTCACTATAATTATTGATTTTTACAAGTTCATTATTATATTTACTTCGATAAAAATTACATTTTATGCCGTATGATAAATTGACATAAACAAGCGTACACATACACTCAATGAACTTTAGGGGGGGTGGGTGAAATGGGCATCATAATTTTTCATAATAAATTGAAATTGCAGAACTTAGGGTACAGACTTAAGCAATATCATTGTCTCTTATCAAACATTAAAACACTTCAAATATCATTAAATTTTCATCAGAAACACGCATTTTAACTTACTTAAGGTCCGACATTTTGTCTGCTAGTTGTCAAGGCAAGGCGCACAGAGGCAGCTGTTGACACTCAGTTTTCAGGGGTATGTGTCAATGTGTGCTATGAGAAGTAGAACAATTGTCTACTTCTTGATTGCAGTTTTATAACATTTTTGTTTTGATTTAATTTTATTAAAACTGCCCACATTTGTACACTTTAAAAAATACGCATCTTGAAAAAAAAAACTCGCTTATGTACGAAAAATTGTATAAATACTACGCTGCGCCAACGTTTTTGCACTTTTGCTATGCCTTGCAGAGCTGGAGAACTATCGATAGATATCGATTGTTGCCGATGTGTAAAATTGCCGCAATCGTTGATATGATTATATCGCTGTAAAGCAAGGCAAAAATAGATTACAAAATATTTTTTTCGCTACATATAATTACAGGAATAAATACTTAATGTATGCTAGTATAAATTTTTGAAAAAATTATGTGCAATTAATTGCACTAAATTGCAATGCAAAATAAATCAATTTACACATGCTTCATTTTGTTGCTACACATACAAAAGTCATGATATCGATGTCGTTCAATTGTCACGAAAATCGATATTGTGATAGATATTTTTTACTTTTAACTATGTTTTATTGCAAAATTTACAACTATATGACACTTTGTATGTAAAATAATAGCTTAAGGCTTTGTATTAAATTGTTGTTTAATTCAATTTTTTATTGCGCTTGTTGTAAAGACCAGCAGCCCTGGCTACTTGCTAGTTATCGTTGATATCAGTGTGGCGCAGCGGGTTCATATGCAGAGGCAAATGTCAATGCCTACCATTGAACACGCTGGGAAAAATAGATGCAGCTTCTTACTTGCGTTTCGATCTTGTATCAATTTATTTGATTGCTATCAGGGACTCAATACTTACTTTTTATAGATGGGAAGCCAAAACTTGGTATGTTCGAACAACCTCGTGAGTCAATAAAAAATAAACACAAGAATTGTTTTGGAACTCGGGATCTTATGTAGCCATAAGTAGCGTATCCCTTTGATCCAACGCAAATGATTTCAATTTGATACTCTGCATTTCCTACGACAAAAAAATATAACATAAAACTAATCCGTGTCCCTGGGCTAATAGGTGCATTTTTTTATAGAGTTTCTTATCTGGGGCTAGCTAGGAACTTGAATTTACAATATATAAGTGGGAAACAGAAAGTAGCCTAAAAGTTTAAACATTTCTCGACGAAAGTTACCTAAAAGATCACCGCTGACAAAGTTCAGGGGTACATATGTACAAAGTTCGTGATTGGTTTAAGATGCACGATTTGACAGATCAAGGTAAGTTAAGATAAACAAAGAGATAAATTGACTAGACATTTCTTGAGATAGAAAAATGTAAAGGTTACTATAGTTAATGAATAATACGCGATAGGAAACGTATAAAGCATAGGTAGATCTAAAAAATAGTAGTGGTAGAGGTCTTTATTAATGAGTTACTCTGGATAGAATAACAAATGAAACTGTGTTAATAAGTGCGTTAGAGATGCTGAATATAGAGGCAGTGCGAAGAAATAAGATGTTGTGTAAAGTTAATAATCATTTATTTTGTTACGTAATCTTCTGTTGAGGAAACCGATTACAAACATTTCCAATTAAACCATTGGTGCTTCCAATTCCAACAAACTGAATGTTGCCAAAATATTAAAAAAAATTTTTTTTATTGTAAATTAAAGTAATTCTTATGTGTACTTGTACTTATGCAAACATCAAGTGCAAAATTCTTTGGCGTGTGGTGCAATACAAGCAACTAAGGAGTATTCGTATGGATCATGTTTCGCATAAAAAATGTGCATTTTCTTATATAAACATAAGTTATTTTTCAATTGAAGAAGCACAGTCATGATGCCTCATGAACGACCTGAAAAGGTGTAAGAATCTGTTAATAATGACAATGGGAAAGTAGAGTAGATGGCGCCAGCAAAAAAAATGCTAGCTGTCGCAAGCAAAAATTTATAAAACGCAATGTAACTTACATAGTTACTGAGTACACCCGGTTTTTTCTTCTTTTTTCTTAATAATGGCAACTGAATGAGAGATTAAATAACCTCGCCTACGCCGATGATATAGTTTTGCTCTCACAGAACCACAGTAAGATGTAAAGTATAATCAATTCCCTACCTGATTTTTCGCTTAAAACTGGCTTGAAGATAAATTGTGCCGAAAATAATGCATGTGAACTCTCATAATCAAACTCCACACTCTGTTAACAATCTCAACTTGGAGTTCAGAAATGAGTTTCAATACCGTGGTACCGTGCGTGATGTACCGAACCGGCTGCAGAAAGCTTAGCGTACTTTTGCTCGAGTTTGGAGATCCGCCATCAATAGAATCAACCAAGCTGAAAATGTTCAATGCTTGCGTTAAGGCGTCACTACTGTAGGGTAGCGAAACCTGGCTTATGATGAATGCTACCGAACAACTGCTACAATGCTTCGTCAACCGATGCCTTAGGCGCATAGTCGGCATATTCTGGCTTAGTCGAATCTCTAATGTGAGATTAAGGGAGTTAACTGGACAAAATGGCTTACCAAGTGACATCAATAGACGAAAATACAGATAGCTAGTACACACGCTCCGCAAGGAACAGGAAAATATTGCACACTCCGAACTTACCTGGAACCCCATTGGTACTAGATGCAGGGTGCGCTTCAGGACAGTGCCAAGCAAACAGATGTCGTGCAATATAACCGACCTATCACTTATCATATATACAGTTGTGCTTCCTTTTCAGAATCCTCATATTATATGTACATAGATTGCATATAGAAGATTGTATGTATTTACAGGCCAAGGACAAGGATAGCGATGTCACCATGTAGATACCTAGGACTTTTCTTTCTTAGAAATCGCAAATGTATTGTAGGAAAATGATACTGGACAGTCTGGCAAAAGAGCCTCGCCCTTTTTATTGAATGAACCGTTCAACTGGTTCAGCAGGCACGATCAGTAGGCGGTACCTCCTCTCACTCTGTCTCTGCCTTAAAAGTTACAAAACTGCAAGACATCCTGCTGATTTGTGCCTTCTAAACAAACTTAACTCACAAATGAAGCTTCAAAAATTATTTCGAATTACATAAAAATCGGCGGGATGTGCACACTTTAACTTTCAAAATGTTTGCTTTTTTTATTTATTTATTTATTATTAATATATGGGTAAAACTAAGTCCACTTGAACTTAAGATTACTTACTTAATTGGCCATACCAACCCTATCGGGTCTCGGCCTGACGCAGAATTTCCCTCCAGAGATTAAACAAGTTAAAAATTTTAAAATTATGGAGTAATTAATGATAACGACGAAAATGTGAAATAAAACTAATCCGTATTCCTAGCCTGATGGGTGAGTTTTTTATAGATATGCACCGTCTCACATCTGGGGCTAGCTAGGAACTTGGAAGCCAGAGAACAACGTTGACTAAGTTGGGTTTTTATAGTTCATGATTGGTTAAAGAAGCTCGATTTGGGGCATCAAGATGAGATAAGATGGATAAAGAGATGAATTGGATAAACCGTTCAAAAGAGAGGAAATCATAGAGGTTATTATAATTTACGCATAAGACACGAAAAGGATCGTGTAACGCATAATTAGATCTATAAAATGTTACAGCTAGAGTTCGAAAATTACGAGTTACTCTAGATGGAGTTAAGGAGTGTATTGGAGTCAATGAGACCGAGTAAAAGCTTATGCAAAAATAGCACGCCGTGGCATGCTCTACGATCACTTAGAGAGAGTAATTTTGTAATTATCGAACATTTACTTTCTACATTCTTCACACTTTGCGACAATTAAAAAAATGCAGTCTTGTTTTTTTTTTTGGTTTTATTTTTGAATAATATGATAATCTTTATTCTATTAAAGGTAATATGAAAAATACTCAATATGGAAGTTATTATTTTACTATACATAATACATACATATATGTATATTAAATTATAAACACTATTTCTATATACACACGATTAGATTTTGAAATTGATTGAATATTTATGTACTATATTATGTATGAATTTATATGCATATGTATTGTAGCACATTAAATTCAATATAATTTTGGTTGTACATATATTATTGTTTTCACTGATATGCATTTCATTTTTTTTTTTATTAATTTTTCAAATAGTTTTGTTTTTTATTTTTTTTAACAAATAATTAGCTAAAGTGAAGTAAACATAAACAAAAAACAAAAACAAAACTGTGTTTGTTTTTATTTGCATTTTTAGGCTGGCCGCATGTACTAGAAGTTGGTACACATTTTTGCGCTATTATAGTTAATTTTTTTTTTTTTATTTAGTTTTTATTTTTATGCTTTGATTCATATGCTGAGTTAAGACGCCAAAACAGAAACTTTGTTTTTTTATTGCGTTATGCAGAATTTAATTAGAACTTTAGTGTTTATGCACATTCAGATTTAAAAAAAAAAAAAAGTAGCTCAACAAGTTAGCTTTAAAAAAATAAATAAAAATTATGTTAATATTTTATACTATATTATATAAAAAAGTTACAATTAAAAATTCTGTTCTAACTACTTATACAATTATAACAAATGTTTTATGTATGTACATTTATATATATATATTTATTTGGAAATTGTATTTTATGCATATAAAAAAAAATATAAATATATATATATTTTCTTTTTATATAAAACAACAAAAAAACATATTATTATAGCAACACATTTGAGGTATAAAAAAGTTAAGAATTTGTATGAAAATTATGCTGTCTTGTATTACAATTTTTTTCTTCTTTTTTTTTTTTTCTTTTATATATTTTAGATACTAAATATTTAGTATATATTTATGTAAAACATATACATTAAATTTGAGTGCAAAGGTTGGTAGTATTGTAAGTTCATGGGTATACACCCTAGAGACTCTGCACATAAACTGTATCACTCAAAGTACCAACTAGACTCTAGCTAGAAATGAGCAATTCTTCATAGATTTGTTTTTCGTTTTTTTTTTTTTGTTTTTTTTGTTGGTGTTACATGCTTGGATTTTGCTTAAACAGTCATCATACACTAACAGTGAGGCATCTAAGTTAATAAACACCGTACATTATAACTTGTTCATATAAAAATACATACATATATATATATTTATTTATAATATAATTTTGCTTTATAAAGTTTTTGTTTTTTCTTTTTTGGTTATTATGTACTCGGCACGACAACAACAAGGGATTCGAGTTTGTTTTTTTTTGCGTGTTTGTTTGGCTTAAAAGTTTGCTAATGTGTTTGACTAACATAAGAACATAGAGAATATATATATTTATATATATAAAAAAAAAATGATAAACTTTTTAATTTCACTAACTGACTTTGCCGCCTTTTTGTCTGTCTAAACTTTCCATTGGTATCACATTTGGAAAATGCCGCTTACAACTGGCGCGTCTAGTTCAAAATTTGCTATTTGCTTTGTCTGTGCCAGCAGTACGCTTAGCATATAATCACCCCCTGCCTAACTGCTACCCGCGCAACCAAGTCTACGCTTTATAATTGCTTTCAAAAGAAATACATACACACACATATATATATATTGAGAATCTGTGTTAATTACTCATAAGTTATATATATATAGAGTTATATACATATATAAAAGTACAAAATTGATTTTACGTTTCAATCATATGTAATTATTTATGCATAATTTTTTACTCTACTTCCATAATGTTACTTGGTTTTTGGTATTATATTGTGTATGCAATATTATTATAATTATTATTATAATTATTTTCTTATGTAGGTACATTATGTACTACTCGAAGCAAAACGTAAAGCCAATGCTGTGCATGTTGTAGCATATTTTTGGCTTTGCATTTTGCATTTAGTAGCTTTTAGTTAGAAGCTTTTTTTTAGGTACTTAAATGTTTCTTTAAATTTCCATTCTCAGTGGTAAGTTTAGATACACACACTTACGTGTAGGTACACACACACATATATACATATGCATTATTATTATTTATCATAATTTCAAAAAACACACTTAAAAAATTGTATTCTCTTTTGGTTTTCCTTTTTTTTTTAATTAACAATTTAAAAACAATTCTTTTCGCTTGCATTCGTTCTTTCATACAACAAAACAAACAAGTTACACTTTTACACTTCTTACCACATATATACATATATATATGCCACATAGAAATATATATATATACATACATATGTATATAGCTTGATATCTAAAACAACAAACATGTAGCTATTATCATATAGTACATAAATATGTTTATTGTTATGTTGTTATGTGGTATAAAAAAAGTATATTTCATATTACTATATTTAATTTATTTATGAAAAATTTAAAAAAGAAAAAAAATGTACTTATACATATATAAACTATGCCAAACATTCGTACAGAAAAATGCGCCTAATATTTGCTTTGGAAAATAAAGTACAAAATATGATTATGTAGGGCAACATGCAATCAAACTTTTCTTTAACGAATTCATAGGCTGCTAAACTGTGGAAATTAATATAAATTTTGCTTAAAAAAAAAGTTAAAACAATTATAGAGAGCGAGAGACACAGAGCGGAGTGGGCGAGAGCGAGCGCGCAACTCGCTTCGTTGTTGAGAATTTCATTATAGAAAAGTTTGACTGGCTTGTTCAGTATTATTATATACATACATATACATACATATACATATATATACATATACATACATATATATATTTATATATACATATATATATTTCAAGTAAGCTCGTATAAAAAGTATAAAATTTATTTATTTATTATTATTTTTTTTTCACTTCAGTTATAAAAATTGCAAATGTTCATATAAAAATAGTTTTGCATATTGAAGCAAATTAAACAAATTAAGTCAAATATGTTAAGTAAAATTTTAAAATAAAATTAACAAACTTTACAATGCTGCATTTTAATTTATAAAATTTGTGCTTTTAAAATAAATAAAACAATATTAAGCATGCACAACAATAGCTAGCTCGCTGGCTTCAGTTAAAAACAAAAACAAATAATTATATTTATAAAAAAATAATGAGCTTATGTCTTAAGTTAGAACTAGTTAAAACTTAACGTCAAGAGTTTTCAAATCTTCTTGTTTTATAACAATTTAGCTGAAAATTCTAATTAAATTTGCTAAAAAATTTTTTATATATTATATTCTTCTTGTGTTGGTGGTGACTTTTTTCTTTTGGTTTTTCGAAAATGTACATTTTGTATGTAAAGTGTTTAAATTTTGTAATTTCTGTCTCTGTAGGTGTGTGTGTGTGTGTGTGTGTGGGTTTGAGCCTATGTACATTTATTTTTTACACATTTTACATTAAACATTTAACATATCTGTTCTTACATACATACTATGCGCTTAGCAAGAAGTTGAATTATTAACAAAATAAATACATTTACTTTGGTTTTTGTTGCTGTTCGTTAGACAAGTATTAGTTGCACTATTTTGTTTATGTTTTCTTTTTTTTCTTTAACGCCCAAATATTATTACACAATTTGTTGTTGTTATTGTTGTTGTTTGGCTTTACACACGCACACCACACATAGTTATTTTTTTTCTTCTCTATTTTGTTTTACTAAATTTACATAGTAAAATTTATTTCTTGTTGTATTGTATATGCTCTAAAAAATTGGAATAACAATCATTAGGTTGGGGTCGTTCATTTTGCTAGTAGTAGTTGTAGTTTTTGTTTTTGTTGTTGTAGTCGTAGTAATAGCAACTATAGCAATACATACATACATACATTTACATAGGTGTATATACACACACAACTAACTAATTTAGGTGGCAATGGTATTATTTTTTTGTTTTTTTTTTTTTTCTTTACTGCTTCTGTACTTAACCATTTTTATTCAAATTTTTAAACTTTTTTGTTTTTCTAATACATAATTCAGTGTTTAGTGTTTATTGTTTCGAGTTGAGTTCACTAATTGGCGACTAAGAGTTGCTGGTAGGAGGATCCTGTTCCATAAAATGAATTGAGACCATCAATTAGTTTGCTATTGCTTGCGGAGGGGGTTGTAGCTGTAGCTGTAGCTGTGGCAGCATTTGCAGCGGCAGCGGCAGCAGCAGCAGCATTATTAGTTGCATTTGCGCCATTTGTATCCTCTGAGGTAGCAGTAGCAGTGGCAGCAGCAACAGCAGCAGCAGCAGCAGCGGCAGCAGCCGCAGTAGGAGCAGCAGCTGCGGCAGCAGTAGTTGCTGTTAGATTGGGCGCAACGCCAGCTGTGGGCGTGCCAATGGGACTGTTGTCTCCAGAGGACTCACTGACAGCTGCTACTGTTGCTACTGTGGCATTTAGCGCCTCTCTGGCACTATCATCGGCAACATTGGAGATTGCAAGCGTTTCGTTTTCGCCCATAAAGCTGCTGCTGTCGTTGCTGTTTGTACGTTCCATATTGCTTGCATTTGTTGGCGCTAGCTGTTGTGCGGCATTCACTGCCAATTGCTGTGGCATGCCGCTGCCAGCTAGTGTGGAATTGGACGTGGCATTGTTGCCACCAGCAATGCTATTTGTAAAATAACAAGGCTCCATATAGGCGCTATACTTTGTATTAACAGGAGCATTGCTGGCACCAAAAATACCCAAATTTGAGTCTGCATTAAAATGTCCCTCAAAAATGCTACGTTGTCCGGCATTGACATTGAATTGAGGATACAAGCCCATTGCAATATTGGGATAATAGAACGGATCAGCGGCTGGATTAGTGCCGGCAGCAACTTGATTAATGCCCAGCGACAATGGATTGGGTGAAAGTGAACGTGCTGGCGATACGGCACCCAAGGCACCGAATGTTGCAGTACCAACACCATGTCCATGATGCAATTGCTGCTGCATGGCACGTTGCTTAATATAGTTGGAAAACTCAGTGGGCGACATGCGGTAGGAGCTGCTGCAATTACGTTTGGAAAAAAAAAAACATACATATATGTTATTCTTTTCTTGGTGTTAGACACAATCTTTAATTGGATATTACCTGTTGGTACGCTTGGAGCTAGTCTTTAGTTTGGTACTGCCAAATTTGGTTTGGGCAAAGGTAGCTGTTGTAAAGGTCAATGGTGCTTGTGCAGCACGCTGCATATATGCAGCTGAATTGTTGCTATTGGAAGCGACGCTGGCACCTGAGGGATTTGGGCTGCCCTTGTATGTAGGCGATGTCGATGATGCCGATTGTGGTGAGGATCCGCCTGCTTGCGGCAACAATGTCTTCGGACTTAAGCTCAAATTATTCATAGTCGTGTTAACAGCATCGATGGGACGAAAGCATTGTGCCTCTGGGTTGAATGTCTTTGTAACCTCACGGTCGGCCGATGAGCTATCCTCATGGTTCTCATTGTTTTCGGTATAGAGAATCTAAAATGGTTAAGACGAAAGAACATTAACTTCAGAAGCTTCTTCTTGAGTCAGCCTTGAATCATAAAAATGCAAAAAGGCTTGTAACTGCAAAAGAAATCGAAGACCTCTCTTGATTTCTAACATCTAGCTAAGTATTATAAGCTTTGTAAGCCAAAATAGCAACGGCTACTTTCTGCTCCAGTTGCTTAGACTTGGTGAACCATAATTCTCAGTTAGGAGCAAAGTTCATTACAATATTGCGATATTTCACAAGCTAGACCATATAGTCCGATGGCTTTGCTCAATATGACTACCAAAGAGCCCTTGCATTTGCCTAGCACTAGCATAGCTAGCACATGCGATACTAGGTAAAGACAAACTGTAGGTGCCTGTTCTCTTTGAAGCGATGACCATAGTCAAGGCGGAATAAATTTTAAATTAAACACTGTGTTTGGCACAAAGCGCTTAAAAACTGCACAACCCGCAGATAAGATATGAACACTATTTTTAAGCGCTGTAACGAGAATCTGCATATTAAATTTTTATGACTTTATGCTGAAACGCTACTCACCTTGACGGCACCTTTTTCGCCAATGCGATAGGAAACCTCGCCAGGATCAATCCAAACCGATAGCTCATTGGGAAGATTCTCAAGTATATCACTTATGGGTACACCACTTTCGCGAGCCGCACGCTCTAATACCGAATCGATGGGATCTCCAGTTTTAAGACAGCGATATGCGGAGCCCTACCAGAAAAGAAAAAAAAAAAAAAACAGCAATATTATTATTATTTGCATTTGCACATTGTTGAACTTAACATTCAACTAACCTTGAATGGTTTCTCCGGATACCAATGTCCTTGGAATTTGTCACGCAATGCTTTCTCCAACTCTTCTCCAAATATATTCACACGCCGCCGTGGCAATTTATTATACAGATAGGATATGACAAAGTTCAGAGCCACTTGTATTTCAATATGCATTTTGAAAGCCACACCTCAAAAATTATAGTGTATTTGCGTGTCGGTTACTTTGTATACGCAGCTTCAAAGCACGATGCTGCAGGATGCTTTAGAAACTTACACTTGTATGAAACATGCGCACTTTGAGTGCAATTTGGAATATAGCGCTTTAAATGGTTATTGTTTTTTTTTTTTAGTTTTTTTTTGTAACAAAGTATTTGTTTTATTATAGAATTGAATTCGTGTTGTTTGTTTGTTTAAATTTTATATTATGTTTTATTTTGTTTTGACTTTTTAAAATAGTGCGTCAGTATTTTCTATAGTTGATGTAATAAGCGTAGTTGTCTAGATCTAGATCTAGTTTGAACAATATACAAGTAAGTACCTTATAGGTACATATTGTGTTCTTTCATGGGGGTGGAGGGGCTGGCTTTCACTCTAGCTTTTTGTATATTGGTTTCTATATATAAAATGTTGTAGTTCTCTTGCTGTATTGTGGTTGTTGTTGTCTTGGGGTTGTAGTTGTGTATTTGTAGTATTGCTGTTTTGTTAGTTCTTTGCCTGTTGTGTGTATATATATATATAGTATATTTATGTGGTTCCGACTCAAAATTTGACCATATTGTTTATGTTCTCCAGTTGAGAGTAGCGCTCATAACAGTGTGTTCCTGCAAAATAAAATAAAATATATACAACTTTATATTATATAAATTAGTTTTGTTTATTCCACGCATCCGTCATTTATATAAAAATATGAGATATTATAACTAAAGGAGATTCATGGCAGCTCCGCAGATCGCAAAGCGATCAGTGGGCGAATACCCCTAGGCTTGCATTAATTTCATTTTAAACTTAGCATACATTGAGTTTTCAGTACAAAAAAACTCATACACACACATAAACACATTTTTGCAAACAGCGAAATAAAAATTCACTCATTTTTCATAAACATAAAAAGACAAATCCAGCACTTCCCGTTTCTTCCATTTTTACGTGTAACAGAAAAATTTAAAGTTTTATTAAAATGGCCACAGCTGCTGCTGCTGCCACCATACGTCATCGCAGTCAGGATGAGGTTAAGCGCAAACTTCAAATTAGATCAAAGTATAGAAAAATTATTCGTACCGTTGCAATGAATCGCAATTGGTTGATGGAGACCGAAGATCAAGCAATCACCATGAATGTGAAGAAAAATGTTGCCATGATTAAGAGAAAGAAGAAAAAACCGGGGGTACTCAGCAACTATGTAAGTTACAGAGCATTACATTGTTTTCATAAAAAAAAAGATATACGCCGTTTCCTATAAAACCGCAAAATCCCACTCATATTCAGTTTTGCTTGTGACGGGAACTTAGGGCCTCTACTAGAGCCTTTCAAAGAACCCTGTTTACGACTGGGCCAATTCTTCTCTAGGTTGCTTTGGATCTTTCGATCCGTCTGCTGCCTTGGGAATTCCAGTCCAGTGCCATCCTGAAAATACTTTTTGGGTTTCTTCTGAGAACATGCCCTATCAACGTCCATTTTTCCTTCCTTATTTGCAAGTGTACAGGAGGCTCATCTGTGACACGAGACTGCTCTGCATTGGATATTTTGTTTGTCCAAAAAAACGTGTGTTTTGTTTTAAATATATTGGCAATATTCAGTTTGTTACGATTGGGAGCACCAATAGAGTCGTTATCTCTGCTTGGAACGTTCGTATTCGATTCGCGGAAAAACCCCTTTATGTCCAGCAGAAGATTGAGTAAAAAAGTCAATATTTTTTTTAGCTTTGCAAAACATCTTTTGGCTTCGCACTGCTTTTATATTGGGCATCTTTCATCTCAGACAGTTTCTTCTGTCATTCCATCTAGAGTAATTCGTAATTCGTAGTTTTAGAACTCTACCGTTATATCTTACGAGCGGCCAATTCAATTCATATCTTTCTTTATTTGAACTCATCTTGATCTGCTAAATCAAGCTGATCAACGGTGATCTTTTAGGCAAGTTTCGTCAAAAAAAACTTCTAAATTAGAAATCCAACTTCCTAGCCAGCCCTAGATGTGAAATGGTGGATATCTATAAAATTCGATTTTCCTCGCTTTAATTTAATATTTTCTAATTTAAATATTGCTTAATTATAAAGTCAACTATCTGCAATTAATCTTCATTATCTTCTACGACTTTTGTCATCACTCTGACATTGCTTTTGATACTAATTCTGCAGTCGCTCATTCGAATAATTGCGTAAGGAATTTTCGATCTAGCCATTTTGACCACTGTTCTTGCCCAAATTTGGGAAAGTGGTTTGGCCAGCAGAGACTAAGCTTTGGAGCAAAGTTAGTAATTGATCTGTGTACTTTCTGTTGTACGTGTGGAGACACTTCGTAGTTTTAATGGATTTCAAATAATTCTCCTTAGGTTATGTGTTGTTGGCATTGTTACAGTATCTAGAGCAATGGGAAATATGAGCGTTGACACAAAAATACCATGTTATTTTATCCGGAAAATCCAATATTTCTTAGCCCGTATACATTCTCTGTCTATAGAATCAGAAGCACTTTCGTAGTCAACAAATAATGTGTAGGGCGATGATTGTTTCTCGACGAACTGCTCATTAATTATTTGGATATAGAGCATGCCCCTCCAGTTGTTACAATTTCTGGCATCTACCTTTTCATCTAACTTATCAATGTTCATTTGCAACAAGTGTCTACAAAATTCTTCAACAATCAGAGTTTAAACTATTTCCGCTGAAATAGAGTTTTGTTAGATTTGTTGATTTTTTGACCCACTTTTGCTCGGAAATGTTGTAAGTAATGGCAAGAAGTAATCGTTGTCTAACCGCGACGGCACTATTTCCTGCCTTCGGACATCGATTGCACTCGAGAAATGTAAGGTTATTCAGCAAAAAAGTTGCTCGTTTACATTTCCATCTTGGGGATATTGTGCCAGTAGTGTAATTTGTAAAGCCCCCCTGTTAAGTCGTTATGATCTCCAGCTAGTTTAGCTAATTATATTTGCTCTTGGGTGTAGAAGCAGGTGCTATGATCTTTTGGGATGAGATATGGCAAAAAATAATAATGGGACTGAGCTTTTTCTGTGTGTTAATAGACAAAATATGTAATCTTCATAGAGTATTAACCCCATAAACGCTACAACTTTGTCGACAAAGAACTTGCCTTAACAGCCGAACAAATCTATTTCTCTCCAAACGTGGATTTTTTTTTTGGAAATTTATGTCACGTCCGACTTTAATATCTTCATTCTATAAACGGATATTTTGCAAAAAGTAGAATGTGTTAAGAAATTGTATTAAAGCGGCACTCATAAATCATCATCTATTAACGTTTTATTGGAACTATTTCCTTAATGTATGTA
The DNA here is from genome assembly GCA_035046065.1 of Chymomyza procnemis. Lineage (NCBI taxonomy): Eukaryota > Metazoa > Arthropoda > Insecta > Diptera > Drosophilidae > Chymomyza > Chymomyza procnemis. Next base: position 128,726 of record JAWNOJ010000008.1, on the reverse strand, counting down.
TATCCATGTCAATAGAGGGATATGCAAAGGGTGAGTTCTACTGAAGCAAAAGACGTTTCATTGACATCTGGCCTACGCTGAACTAGCATTTATCCTGTTATCCTGTGTGTAGGCATTATAAAATAAGGTTGCTTCGTAACTGCATCAATGAAGGAAAGAAGACTAGGTCTTGCTTTCGAGCCCATTTAAATTATATTCTTCTATATCTTTCCATCTAAGCATGTGCCAAGATCCTTTCAGTTTTACCATCAATATTAGCGAACGCTTTCTGATTTTATTTATATCTACAAAAACTTTGAAAATTGATTTTCTTCTGGCCTATAGGCCGTCGAAAAAATCATTGTTTACAATTATCGGGCAGAGTTTTTTAAATTTCTTAATTTAACGCATTAATTACAGGAAAAGGCACTTATACGCTCAACGCCCTGGTCACGTTCTATAAAAGATCGCAAAAGATTATGCCATATTATGAATAGATTGCTTTGTTTTAGTAAACTACCACCGGTAAGTTACGCGAAACTTACATTCTAGCTCAGTTACAAACTCGAAGTACACTTCTTAGGTGTTGCGTGCTCGTTTAATTCCGTACATTAAATTGTTATCTATTGGTGGAGAACGAATAATTATGAAGCAAGGACAAGATCCGATCACAGTCTACTTTATTCTAACAGGAGAAGTAGAAATGAGACGCGATTATGTTAATAAGGTAAGCAAGAAATTTTCTAATTAAATTGTTTTAAACAATTAGTACGCTGCTTTCTAGAAAACTGGAGAGAATTGTATAGATATGGATTATTTGCTTTTAGCGCCTGGTGATTGGCTCGGTGAAGTGGAAATGGTGGAGGGCATACCAAGAATGCATACCTACATAAGTCGAGGTAGGTAATCTAATAGATTATACAAATAACAAAAAAAAACAATAGTTAAGATTGAGAAATTGTAATAATTAGGACCTGTTGTGGAGCTGCTTTGCCTATACGATTATGATTACTATCCGATTATGGATCCGTATATGAAAAAACTATGGCTTGATAAAAAAACTGCTATTAAATCTTTGGAATATTTTAAATATTTAGACGAGGAACAGGTGCATAAACTAAATCCTAACTCTTTTGGGTTAAACAAATTAAAAATATATTTTTACAATAGCTGATATACGCCTGCAGATATGCAACTCTGGCGCAATATGAACCATTGGATACTATTTATTTTGAGGACGGCGGTCCATTGAGTAACGCCTACTTTGTTTTGAGCGGAGAGTGCGCAATACTACAGTTGCTGAATATGAAGGTATATGCAATATACATATACTCAAATCGTTTAATTGTATTCATTTCTTTATAATTTTTACCACAGTGGACGGAGGTGAAAGGCAAAAAAACGCTGCAATTGTGTTCAACTAGAAAAACTGATAGCAATATAACGATTATAAGTGATTCAGATGCGATAAAACTACTGAAGAAACCATCACCATTAAATATGAACAAACTATTGGAATCGTCTACTTCCTCAACTTTAATGGAAATGGAATTTCAAGAGCCCATGTCGAAGGCATCCTTAAAAAAATTGGTATATTTATTAAAAGCAAATGATATATAATTTAAACTAAAATGTAAAATTCAAACGATATAGAAACGTATACTGGGGCTGCGAGAAATTGAGAAGAATTGTGTGCAGATGAAATTGGATGACGAGAGGCGTGAACAGCAATGGCTTAAAAAACATACAATAGATGTAAAAAAACATTTCATATCAAAAAAAGAGAAAATGCCTATAGTTAGACAATTTGAAGCTGAGGATGAAGAGTTTTATGACGAAATGGTAGCAACGTTCTCAGCTGAATCCAGCCAGCAAGAAAGATCCAAAAGCCTAAGAGAAGTCTCGGAAGAAGCTAGGCGTTCCAATCTCTCAACACTACGTGAAACTTTAGGCTTGGTACGAAAGAGACCGACCATTAAAACGGACGGTACTGATGCTTCCGAAGTATATTCACCCAGTTCCGTATCAACAAATGAGTCCGAGAAAAGTACGGTTGACTCAAAATTCTCTTTGGATGAATCCATAGCTTATACGGTAAAAGTTGTTAGTTAACGATGCGATTTGTTGTTGTTATTTACATTTTGTCTTTAGCCACAAACAGAGAGTCATTTTATTGATGTGGGCACACTTGCCTATGGTGGACTTTTTGGTTTGGGTGAAAAGCAGCTACATCGTGTCTATATGGCACGCAACGTAGTTCAATGCTTGCGAGTACCCAGATATTGGCTAATGAAGGAGGAGCAAAATCCCAATAAAATCTGGGAAAGGCGTCGCTTTTTTCTCGAATATCGCATGCCAACGCGTGAATTTCTATTCGAAAATTTTCTAAAAACACGACATTGGGCACAATTTCAACATGACGTTGTTAAAAAGTTTGTCTATCCCATATCAAGATCGATAGACACAAAACGCCAGGATATACCAGTTATGTTGCGCATTATAGAGTATAAAAAAGATATTAGCCAAAATGCCTGATTAAGTTCGCCTCAATGCGAAATAATTTTCAAAAGCACAAAATATTACACACGAAAAATGCTATTTGCTTATCAAAAGCACACACACACACTTTACACATAAACATATTAAAATTTCATTGTTATCAGTTTATCAATAAATTCAAAGTGTGTTTACCCAATAAATGAATAGAAAGTATAAAAAAAAAGAACCCACACGAATACGCAATCTATCACATATTGTACAATATATAGGTTAGCCTCAAGACCAATATACAGCAGAGAACAATTAAAACTGGTTCAGCAACTTGAAATACAAAAGGCAACCTACAACTAAATACGTAAGATTTAACTGGAGCAGTGGCGACGAGCATTGCTACCGAGCGATTTATAGCCTCGGTTTGGGCCATCAACAGCAGCTTGCCCGCTTGCATTGGCGGCGTCGTCGTCGTCTTCGTCGTGGTCGCCATCAGAACTTGGCGCTCGTGGTATACTTTCTGCGTATTGAACTGGCGTATGCGCAATGCCATTTACCCAGGTACCCTATATACGTGCATATATATACACGCACATACACATATATATATAGCTATGTATAAACATATAAGCCAGCGTAACATTTGAACTATATATAGTATATATGCTTATGTATTTATGCTGCAGTTGCATGCGAAACAAGCGAAAGCCAAGTGAAGGACGTCCAAGTTGTTAAGTTCGCAAGGGGAAAGAAAGCTCAGGGGCAAGCATGCCTTGGCTTTCTTAAAGTTTGCATCAATTATATAGCAAGCAGTTGTTAACATGTAACACGTACATCAGTTACATACATCAGGCATGTACATCATACATGTGAACTTGAAAATGCACAATTTTCACTTTTCGACTTGTCAGGATGCTAAAATCCTCACAATTTATGTACAAAGTAAAGTACTTATGTATTAATGTATGCAAGTACGCTGTATATAGGCTGCTGCTGCTGCTATTGGGAGCATTGGGTCGCGCTGCGACGGCGACAAGTAACGTCATAGCCATGGTCCCCCACATACCTTTTAAATAAACCTTTAAAGCTGTTGGCCCAGATTTTATTGATTTTTTGCGTTGCAAAGAGCAAACGACCAAGTTGAAGAGTGCAGCAATGCGCATATACAAACTGAGAGCGAGAGCAAGTGAGACAGGAAGAGTAGTGAGAGAACAAACGAGCGAGCGAGCGAGCGAGCGAGTTGTTATTATTATTTTGTACATCTATATGTACATACAAACAGTTGTACATATATATGCAGCCTAAACGTATTATCAAACGTTTGTACAATCCATAGTTAAGCGCTAATTAGACATAAATCATGCTGTATGGCTTACCTATGACGCCATATATCATGGTATAACTATACAGGTTAAGTCATCATCAACAGTGACGCTCAAAATTGCTAAAGTTAAGCAGAGCAGAGCTCTGATGGCTCTACCTATTCAGTTGCAACATAGTGTGTGGCGTATACGCAATAAAACATAAAGGCTAGGGCGTTGCAGCACCTGCAGGACAATATCAGCTACATAAGCTTGTTTTTTTGTTTTACGTACATACACACACTATATACACTAAAAATTTGTTTGTTTTAATTTGTTGTTACATCACAATCAACTCTAAAGCGGCGCTGCCTTTTGTTTATGTCTGATTTTGCTTATTCTAATTTAGAAACACTGACAAACTGACAACAAACGTTTATTTGCGATTACATAAATATTGTCTCGATCTTTGTGTATGTAATAATGTACATACATGTACAACGTTTGTTTATCAACAATTTCACTTATTCAACAATGCAACTAACAATGACAGTTTGGCAATCTAGATGGGCACAGCGCATGTTGCAGCGAGAAGATAGAAGAAGTTACAGACTCAACCCAAAGCTGGAGGAGTGAATGTACAGGCCAAATGACCAGTTCATGTTGAATACTGGGAATACTTTACAGTCTATATTTTTGGAGAACGAGAATGTAGAGTAAGTTCTATACTGTTGCCTGCCTGAGGTAGAGGAACATAGTAGAGCTTCACTTCCGCGAAGTACACGACAACGTCATTGCCGTTCAAGGGGCGGTAAATAAGCGTAAGAAGTATGCAGTGATACCCAATAATGATGTAAAAAAGAGCTGATGTAGGCGCACCACCCCCTTGCGATAATAATACCTGATGGTATATGCTGCGTGGGCATGAGGTAGGGTGCATAGTTGTGTGTGTGCGGGTTGAGGTTTAGTACGTAGGCCACAGGTAACTTTAAAAAATTATCACTCTATCCGCGCCATGGCGCATGCATGAAAAAAAAAACATTCACACACACACACACACACATGCATTTATGCACACATGCAAAGTGGACACATTTATGTTTGCATTCGATGTGTGTGTTGCATAATGTTTTTAGGTTAATTTTTATCGTTTTTAAACATAGCACAGCACAGACACACGTAACGTAACGTAAATAAAAGCGTTTACAAAGCGATTAAGTTAATATTATTATTTTTTTTTAGCTATTTTCATGATGTTACGTCTTTTGTCTATTTTTGCGTAGCGTACTTCCTATTTGACGTAAACGCGTAACACTGAAATCTCCGTTACACACACACACATACACGCGCGCACACCCGCACACACACACACACACTTCAACCACATACACCCACGTAGTTATTTGTATGTATTTACGCCTTAACGTATCGACACAGCAACAACAACTAACATCATCATAAAAATCAGCAGGCAAAGCAAAACACAAAAAATTTCGTATAACTTGTGGATGGCTGCAACGCTAGCGGGCTACATGTATTGCCCCCCCAAAGTTGTTTGGGAAAACACAAAACAGCTGACTGAACATGCGCCAGCTACGTCTCGTCGTACATACGTACATACATACGTCACACAAACATACACACGCACGTAGACGTAATCAACTACGTATTTACGTAGTTAGTTACATTGTTACCAAAAAAAAACACACACACACAAAATAAAACTATCGATACGTTACGATATCGATATGTACGCGCGGCGTAAATCAAACACTAATTACGTATATACGTACGTATTATGCATGCGTAGTATATACATATATATATAGTTATATATGTGAAATATGTATGTAAAAATGATGTACTTTACGCGCACATTGCGGCAACGCCGTCGCACTTTCGCACACGGCCACGACAATTTGCTAAATGACGCGCTTACGAGACAATTACGTTGCGTTGCGTCGCTCGTTGCAAAAACACTAGCAAATGCGACACAGAAGGGGCAATGGCAGCAGTGGCAAGCAGCCAGGCAGCAGCAGCACGAAGCAGCGCTATCAGCTGTCCGCCTTCTCTTGGCTCTCTCTCTCTCTCTCGGCTTGCGCTCATTTTATCAACACTACAGCTGCGTGTGGAGAGATAAAATAAATGAAGGTGTTGCATTGCGCAGGTCTGCTACAGTAACGGTAAAGCATAATTTAAGCGTGTGACGTCACAAGTTCGTTGCGCATTGTATTGTATGATGCAGATATTGTTGTAACTTGCTTAAATCTAAACTTCACGACTAGATAGTTACGTTGGCTTAATGCCTTATAATAAATAAAAAAAAAAATTTATTCCCCTTGACTATGCGATCATCGCTTCCAAAGCAGCAGTAAATGGATATCTATTCGTAAAGAGTAGCAGCCTACAGTTGATTCGAACGACGAAGTCTATTATTTTGCTAGGCAAATGCATCAGTGCTACAGAGTGCACTCGAAGCGGGCTAATTGCTGTATTTACTACGACCCCTTTAACAAAAGCAAAACCCCAATTTGTATACAAGTACAACGTATACCCTTCGCTAGTTAAAAAGCAATTCACAGAAATGAGAAATACTAAAGATTTTTTACACAAATATCAACTGTATTAACAAAATACAATTTAACCAGAAACATTTTTTTTTCCCCCAAAACTTAAGCTATTTTTTATCTTATTCTTTTAACTCCTATTTATGCGATTTATGTTGCATAATTTGATTAAGCATTATAACATTTTTCTGAATTTGCACATTACAATATCAGCGAATTACGTTTTGAATCGCAATTAAAATCGAAAATTAAACCAAATACCCAAAATATATAGTAGAATGCATAAAATTTACTTTGTATATTTCAAGATTGTATTTATGTTAACATCATATTACATTTGAAGTGATGAATATTTTTAAATCAATTTTTTCTAACACAATAACTCCGAATTTATGCACCCTCACAGCGCAGGCTTGCTGCGTTGCAGACAGGAACATTATTAACAAAAGTTTTTGAAATAGCGTATTTAATTGCAATATATATTGCTGCTAAAGTAATATTTCGCAGAACTAGTAACACGACTGTTAAAATAAGGCCACGAAAAGGCAAGAAATGCAAAGCGACTAAAACTGATTTAAACTGCAATATATTGTGCATTATATTATTATATTAAATGTTTCATTTTTTTCATAATTTTTGCTGCACAATTGTTTAAAAATGACTTTATACTTTTAAGTTCGATTTATCATAAATTGTATTTTATGATGCTTTTAAAATTTATTGATAGTTGTATTAATGGTGCACGTCGCCTAGTTACGCATAAAATAAAACAAGAGAAACAACTCTGAAATAGTTTTCAGGAACCGAGAAAATAAGTTGAAAGCCTAAGTTAACTGGCTTACGTTCTAAAAGAAAACTATAGATTTCTGTAGCAGCTTAGTTATTGATGCCGACTTATGCATTCAGAGTATTACAGATGATATGATTTAATATATACATATCTTGTGTTTTTAGCGTTATAATATTATGTTGTTACAAACAAAACTTATCATAAATCGATTAAGGTAAATTCTTAAACTGCTTTAATATAAAATAAAACTAGCAAACTGACTATATTTCAAATAGATTTGGTAAATATAACGCTTTGTGCTGCGCTCTTTATAAGATTTGCTTAATCCCCCAAACTTCCAGCCCATATAACTAACATAGTTGCCAAAAAAAAAAGTTTTAAATATTAAAAATTGGTGTTCAATTGACAAATAAGACTTTCCGTATATAAGGCACATTTACTGTTATTGACATTGGCTTTGGTCCTGCTTATGTGGAAGTTAAATAGTATTTTGCTAAGAAAATGAATATGCATTTGTCTAGTTAAATTTTTTTTTTTTTGATTTCCACCTGTGACAATATCTGAGAAGTGCTGCTGTAGGTACAGCAAAGCTCCTTTGCATAATGCTACACATATTTCAAGAGCACTATAGTTAGTCAAAGTAATGCACTTGTTGAAAATAAATTTAGAAAGTAAGAGCTTGCGTTTGTAAATAATTATAATTTATTTGATCAATAGCATACTTGCGTGAACAAATAAGCAGCAAAAATTGTAAAAATCAAAGGCGTCACCTTTCAATTTTTACCAACGGAAACACAGAGTGAATGTGGCATTGCGCGCGCGAGAGAGAGAGAGAGTGAGAGAGAGAGAGGCGTGCGCTCTGTTGTGTTTATCATTCAAAATTGTGTCGTCTTTGTTGGTAAGACAACAAAAAGGTGCCTGCTATGCGCGACACGGGACACGGAAAGGTAAAAATAAAAACAGCAGCAAATGGAACACATTCACAACAAGATACTATAGAATTAGTTGAGCAAGTGGGTCTGGGAGGTATATACATACATACATACATACATACATCTGTATATATGTATATACAGCGGCGAATGAGATCTGGGTGATTGGGAACGTTGAACAGCTGGTTGACGAGCGGGCGGAGCCGCTGGCCTACTGAGCCAGCGGCGGCGATAACGAAATCAAAAATGGAGCCAGCGAGTAGTCAGTCAGTCAGTCAGTCCGTCAGTCGTACGTTGTAGAGCCACGACGAGACTTTGACTTGATACGACAAATTACGTACTTTATCTATATACACTTGTATCTACATATGTAAATAATATATAATGTATGGGACTTGTTGTTTTTGTTGCTGTTCTAAAAACGCTGCAAGTGCAGTGTGTATATGCATTTTGGGGTACACCCCAGCAATTAGCAATTACGATAAGATTTGAAGTAAAAAAATTGTCTTATCAATACGCGCAATCGAAACAATAATAAACTTGACAATATTTGTTTTAAATAATATGATGTAAGCCCAGAGTACACACAGAGCGATAAAAATTAAACATCTATTGTGTTGTTTGTTTTATAAGAAATACTAACGGAAACTATTTTTTTTTTCGACGAACTGATGCTGTTATCGTTTTTTTTTCTGTTGTTGTTGTTGTTTTATTCTTGTGGTTGTTGCAAAGAGCGCTGATTAGTTAAGTAATTTAGTAATGTATATTAACTTTTAATTATTATTATTTTTTTTTTTGTTGCCGTGTTACTTAATTATGGCGCGCGCCAGCATCAAACGTTTTTAATGTAAAACTGTATAACGTCCGAAGGTCTTGGTTGTAGTTACTGAATTGACGTGCGAACCAGGCGAACCAGACGAACCAGACGAACCATCCCGACAGACGCAGGCGGACCACTAAAGTACCTTTCGTAGTACTTTTATTATTATTTCTTATACTAGTAGCGCTCGCGCTCTCTCTCTGTCACTGTCTCTCTATGTCTCTAACATGCATTCTCACTTTTTGTTGTGCTCTCTCGCCGTCAGCTCTCAGCGACTAATTTTATCATTGAAAAAAAAAAAAAACAAACGAAACGAAATATTCTAGCAAGCTTACATACATACATATCTGTACATATGTATCTGTATGTATGCAGCTACGTTGTTTTATTGTCGTGGGTGTTAGGGTTTCTTTATTCTCTGCCCAAGGTCGCAGCCAATTTGTCACAAGAAGGGTAACCAAATAAAACAGAAAAGAATACGAAAAAACAGCTTTTCCAATAACTACAAAAAAAATCTATGTTCTCAAGGAGAGATGTCCTTTGAGCCTACTGCTCGCCCAAGCTCTTGTCCGCGCCTTCGCTGCAAAGTCCCAATCTGTACAAAAACACGGACTTACGTCCCCGCGCTGCATAAAACTTAAATAATTTATTTGAATTTCAAAAAAGTCCAACTGCAAAATGCACTTGAACTTCCATTATCGAAAATTGTTTCCATCGACAACCCAAGGACATTATACGAATTCACAAACATAATTACATCTTTCCAATTTTCAATTGATTTTGGATCAAATTTTTGCAATGTCAGATTGTAGAGATCAACATCACCATCATCATCACCATTCAGCTCCACAACCCGTGGTGGGTCTTAGCTTTTTCAACAATTTTGCTACATTTCTTTGCTGAATCGCTTTCTTGTGGAGAGTGGTGTGTATGCCAACAGATGATTTTGTGGTCTCTTCTGGTTCGTCCGTATCACATGTCCTATCCATCTTATCCTCTGGATTTTAATGAATTTGACTACATCTTCGCCATGGTTTAAGCTCAACAATTCGTCATTGTTCTTTGGCATGTAGTCACCAAAACGTTTTTCGCAGTATTTTTCTTGTATATTGTAGAGATAAATGTTGATTTTTGGACTTCCGTTGTTTATATTCTGCAAAATATCTTTAATTGAAAAATTTTCCCTTTTTCGGCTTCATATACCAAATATTAATTTTTAGCCTTCACATTACGCACGCTTCGTCTTTTTTTTCAATCTGTTCTCCTCAATTATCATTCTTTCGTTTTATTTTTTCATTAGTTGATATTTGTTTAAGCTTTAAACTTTTCTTTTAAAGTTTGCATCAGATTACTTCTCTTCTTCTTCAGTTGCATTCAACTTTTTTCTACCTATCTTTGCATTTTTATAGATAATAGACCGATATACTAAGAATACTGAAATAGTTCATTTATTTGCAACCCATTTTCAAGCAACCTCTTTTTTGAACGCAAATAATATTGACCTTAAATATCCCTATAATCTACTTCTTTGAAACTTTGCTGCGAATCCCAAAATCTTGGGACCGATGTTTTGCAAGGTTTATTGCTTATAAAAACATTCTTCACCGCTCATCCTGATGCCATTAAAACAATGTGTTTGCTCCAATTGTACACCTATATCATTTGGTTTTTGGCGCCCCACTTAAATGTTCTGATATTTATCGGAAATGATACAATTCATAAAAAGGATCCTAAACCAATATTATGAACTATCGTACTATTTCTAAGCTTTCTTCGATTTGGAAAATCTTTGTGAATTCCTTCAGTGGTTACCTAATATTGTCCACCCAACAAGAGTTTGTAAAATGTCGGTCCACGTCTATAATATCCATTTAGAACTTTCTTCTTTTTAAAATAATGCACAAAAGCAAACTGATATTATTTACTAAAGGGTGTTTTTTTAGAGGTATAGAACTTTAAATTGCAATAAAACAGCGATGGATTAGTCGATTGACATAAATTTTATTTATCCGAAAGATAATCTTGTGGCATAACATTTTTAATTTGTGGCATGGGCTTCTTTTATTTGATATCATCTTATCTATTGCACAATTCTACTACACTACTTCTTTGATTATATCCAAATAAACTTGTAATTTTCCAAGTTATCTCCTATTCTCGCAACCTTATGTATGTAGATGATTTTAAACTTATTTTTTAACACGATTTTGAAAGCTTGCAGCATTGAAAACCAGCTGCCTCTTAACAAATCAAAACGCAATGTTAGGACCTACTCTTTAGAGTCTTTGACCTTGGAACTCATAAATAGTGTGTCCGATCTTTGTGTATTGTTTGATCACCAACTTAACTTCGATAATAACATTTTTGATATTGCAGCTAAAGGGGCGCTGAATGAACCTGCTGTATTTTTTTGTTGGTTCTTCCAATTCTGAAATATTACTCAATCAGGAATACTATCAGGAATTTATTTATGTTTTCAGAAAAATAAATTTTAAATATTTCCTTTCTGGGTCTTAAATTGGGATCCTAACATTCGATTGCCGTCCCATTCTTATAAACTTCGCGGGATTAAATTAACTTCCTCATGTGATCGTAGAACATGCCACGGCGTGTTATTTCTGCATTACATCTTACTCGGGTTCATTGACTTTAACGCGCTTCTTAAAAAACTTGCTTTTTTCATTCTATCCAGAGTAACTCATAATTTTGGGCCCATAGCCCTACCATTTTGTAGATTTCATTATGAGCTAACTATAAACTATGCAATTCATCTCTTTCTCTATTTTAATCTAACTCATCTTGATTAAACACATAAAAATCTTTGATTAATCACGAGAGATCAACCCCCAACTTGGTCAACTTCCTGTTTTCAACTTTTACATTGTAAATCTATCTTCCTGGCAGGCCCATATGTGAGATGTTGTAAAACTATAAACAATTCACCCATCAACATAGGATAAGTTTTATTTTTTAGCGAGATGAATCTTGGAAAGGGAATGTTGAAATTCAAATAAATTGAAAAAGTCAAAAGATAATGAATTACCTCGCATCATAACAACATCGCATCATGCATGTCCTCGTAGATGCAAGTCGAGACGACTTCTACCCCAAACGAGTAAGAAGCAGTAGACAGTTAAAAAAATAGTCAGTTATACGGTATTATGATTGGAACACAAGTTAGGAAGAGGATCATGCTGAGCAAAGTGTGATCTACAGCGTAGTGAAGCTTGAGTTCGAAAATTTCGAATTGGTCGCTACGACAGATCTCAGTCAGATGAAGACATCGCCAAGAGATCCTTCCAATGGAATTCGCAGGCTACCCGGCGCCGAGTACGCCCTCGACAGACCTGGGTGAGAACGATGCTTGCAGAAAGTCAGGGGAAAGCGTTATGGAATGAATTGCGTACTAACGCCCATGTTAGAAGGTGTTGGAAGGAGTTTGTGTCCGCCCCATGCTCCACATAGGAGCGTCAAATTTGGGAATTCGTAAACTCCTACCTGCATTATGGTTGTATTCTTATCTATAAAAAAGAGTTCGGAAAATTGTTCTGTTTCAACCCGTAGACTGAATGCCTGGTAGTTATGAAACAGCTATGAAGGTTCTACTCGTTATTATCTCCGTCTACATGATTTCAAAGCCTTTACTCGCTTTTTCCACAGTCCTTCAATGAGTGAGTGACTTACTTGTACGTTCTTGCCACGTCATATAAGGTGCTATCGTATTCTCTATGAATTACTGAAGACGTAGGCCAACACACTGATCGGAACTTTATCAGTGGGACTTCAGACATGGTGACGAAATCCTGGAAAAGTCTCACGAAAAACGTTAACACTGCGTTTTCCGCTATCGAAAAGGAGTCAGCGAAATTGGGTCTTGTGGTTAAAGAAGGTAAGACAAAGTATACTTCCATGTTATGACGACCATACTTTTAAAGTTGTCAAGAAAATCATGTATTTTGGCAATCATATCTACCAGTATGTGTTTCCATGGCCTTAGTGGGCAAGTGTGTAGCCAGAGTTCTCTCTCGACTATAAATTGAACGCTCTACAAGACGCTCATCTTGCCCGGTCTCTTATATGACGCTGAAGCACTTCGGGTGTTTGAGAGAAAAAGTCTTTGATCAAAATCTTTGATCACTTCGGACGACGAATGAACAACGATCCGTGTGCCATACGACACTCTACAGCAACATGTAATGTAATGTAATAAACGAGCGTGGGTCTACGCCCTTCGGCACTACGACCCCCATGGGTCTATTGTGCCCCCTTTCTTCAAGTTCAGTTTTACGGTTTTCAGAAGCTGAGTTAGACCAGTCTGTGGGATGTACATTAGGTCCTTCTCCCTGAGAATATAGTTGCCTAGTAGTTTTGCTCTTCTACGTGCCAGGGCTGGGCAGTTAGTGATTAGATGCTCCATTGATTGGGCATCCTTCTCACAGATTTTACAAGTCCCATTGCTGACAAGGCCCATTTTGTATAAGTGGTCGTTGCAGGGAAAGTGGTCAACGCTCCACAAAGTGACCTGAGCTGTGTTCAATTTTGGGAGAGAGACTCCTTGACTCTTTAAGCTTTTAAGTGTCTGAGAGCCTCTAGACTGTTCCAGTGCGCCCTGCATATGTGTGTTCTGTCCATTTCTTGATGTCAGTGTTGAGTCTGTTGTTGAAGTAATCAAACATTAGACTTGGGTTTACAAACGGGATTCACGCCCCTGACTTGGCCTTTACATACGCAGCCTTATTACCTGTGTGACATTCATGCCCAGGCACCCATACCGGAGAGACCCTGTTGTCGGTTGCTAGTTCATTAAGTTCACAGTGGCATTCATATATGAATTTCGAGATATAGCTATAGCTATTGAATGATTTAAGAGCTGCTTGACTGTCGGAGTGTATACGGATGTTTACTCTAGCCAATTGCATGCTTTTCAGTCTGTACACCGCCGGTAAAAGCGGTGCATTCAGCATCAAGTGAGAGAGAGATGTGTGTGCGAGGAGCCACTATGCCTGCTTCTACTCCTAATGCTGTTCTGGATCCATCTGTGAACCATTTCTGTGCATTGTCATTTAGCCAAGATGGCTAGGAAATCTATTTCTCTCTTGTTGGAAAATGACGTTGTAGTTTTTTGCGAAACTATGTGTTTGATCGGTTTGATCTAGGTGTACCCTAAGGTTACCCTTTTGGTATTTGTTATCTACATAGAGCCCCAGGGTCTGTTTTATAGCCTCTTTCTCTATTGCTAAGGTTAGGAATCGCCTCCAAACCTGCCGTCGGGGTCGTTCCTACAGCGACATAGATGTCGATCAACGTATTACGGCAGCACAACGTCTGCGTTGCCTCGGCCATGTCGTTCGTATGGACAAAGCTGCTTCAGCGTAGACGTTGTTCGATACGATAACGACGAAGGAAGATTTCGCTTGGATTGATTAGCTGTAGAAGGCAGGCGCTTTCATCTGCAGGGACATATTCATAGAGAGAGAGAGAGATGTCTTACATTCCAACTACACCCATACATATGTGGTATATTGTGGTGTATTATTGCCGCAGTGTACCAGGTGTGCGAGCTTAATTCCGCTATTTGCTCATAGGTGACGTTAGAGAGCGTTTACCAGCTACCATGGAAGTGTCTTGCTGTTTTTGTATGAGTTCGACATCTGCTCACATCTATCAGTGCACATAGCAAGCGATATCATACAACAACATACATATATTTTCCTTTGTGTAATCATATCTAGTTTTTTGTCAAAATAAGAGCATATGCGGGAAGCTCTGTTTTTCGAATGCTTCTGGAAGCCTATGGTGACAGTGCTTTATCGGAAACACTGGTTTCAACGGTTCAAAGACGGCCATTTCGACTTGAGCGTGAAAATCGGCCCAAAAATGTCGAGGATCATCTATTACAGGCTCTTTTCGACGAAGACAATACCCAATCGCAAAGAATGCTTTCCAAGCAGTTAGGTGTCACTCAACAAGCCATTGCCATGCGTCTACGTGCCATGGCGAAAAAACAAGAGATACGACCTTAGAGGCGTTCAGGCATAATCCAACGGACGTAGCGTCATACCACTGTTCTCTCGAACAAGTATTGTGCCATTGGTCCGTACCTGCGGTTCCTCTCGTACTACGCAGGAATGCTGTCGCAACAACTTTTTGTCATTAGTAGGGTAAAACTAACCTGTCTCACGACGGTCTAAACCCAGCTCACGTTCCCTTGCATGGGTGAACAATCCAACGCTTGGTGAATTTTGCTTCACAATGATAGGAAGAGCCGACATCGAAGCATTAAAAATCCTAAAAACCCTTTAAGCCGTAAGGATCGATAGGCCGAGCTTTTGCTGTCCCTGTGTGTACTGAACACCGAGATCAAGTCAGCATTTGCCCTTTTGGGACACCTGAGTGAGTGCAGTTATACCAAATTTATTTTCTTTATATTTTTTTGGGATTGTTTATTTATTAATATAGCAGTAAGTATTTATGAATTACATGCATACAAAAATACATACATACATATGCATGAGTTATCAGGAAAACTGTAATGTTTACAATAATTTAAATTCCTAAATCTAATACAAAAAAAAATTCTATATATATACATATATAGGGTAGGTGTACATATCACAAATACATAATATATTAGCGAAAGCTATAAAACTTTACATAAAGGTCTGGTTTTTTTTTGTTTTAAAGTCACATATTAAAATAACTATAGCGTTTTGAAACTTTACTTAGGCGAAAAGATTTAACTTTTTTTTAAGCACACGCAGCAAATATTTAAACAAAAAAAAAACAAACGCATAAAACACATGGATAATTTATACTTATGAACATACACAAGAAGTTAATAATTAAAAGGGACTATTTAGTTAAAAAAAAAATAAAACACTTTGGGCTTTACTACGTGGTGGTTCGCGATTCCTATAATGTACGCGTCTTCTCCCGACTATCGCCACGAGCAAGAAACCAGTTTATGTCATCACGGTTTCGTTCATGCCGGCTACGTGCCTGCTCCCGCTGCTGCATCCTCTTTTCATGCCACTCGCCGCTGCTGCTGTCATCACGTTCACCATATTTTTCATGCTTTGATCCCTTTCTGTTGTAGCGCTCCTTTGAGTGCGCACCAGCATACTTCTTGGCATAATGCTCCTTGGAGTCATGCTCTTTGCTCTTATAACGCTTGTGCTCGCTGTGCTTGTTGTAACGTTCCTTAGAGTGATCCTTGGCATATGGCTGTTTGATTTTGTAATTTTCTTTAGTATTGAAGTCCTTGTCACCGTTTGTAACAGTTTGCGCGCCTGCTGCTTGCTTATTGTTCTTGTTGTCGATATCGTTCGCCCCACTCAGTGTGCTGCTTACCTTCTCGCTGACCTTTTCAAAGTTCTGAAAAGCTTGAGAGTTTTGCAGCACATTGTTAACCACATCGCCAATCTCATCTGCCAGAGATTCGACATGCGGTGCATTCTCCAGGCACATGGCCGCAAATTCTACATATTTGCCATCTGGACAGACATACGGACGTTTTAGTTGTGATTTAGTTATATCAATTGGATCCATAGCATTGCCATTGCCCGACCAAGCCTTGAATGTCTTAGACTTGTGTCCAGCTGTATTGTGTGGTCTATTCTGTTGGTCACGACTGCTGCTATGCGCTTGTGCATGTCCGGCACCAGCTACT
Source organism: Chymomyza procnemis (assembly GCA_035046065.1). Lineage (NCBI taxonomy): Eukaryota > Metazoa > Arthropoda > Insecta > Diptera > Drosophilidae > Chymomyza > Chymomyza procnemis. Next base: position 112,178 of record JAWNOJ010000008.1, on the reverse strand, counting down.
GTATTCAAATAGTTTAATTGCTTTGATATAATATCAATTTCAGCACGCATTAAATTATTTTGCAGCTCCAGCTCGGTTAGTCTTTGCTCCAAATCGTTTATGGGCTGTCCATCGCCGCCAAGCACATGCCATTCAGGATTACGTAGTTTGCCTACAAACGCTAAAATGGCTAAGGTGGCGCATACATAGAACAGTCCAGTCAAACCGCTCTGCACAAATGCCGGCAATGTCGCACGTTTGGCTACAGCTTTAGTTTGCTCCAGTTGTTGTGCATCCGCTGCAGCAGCCTGCACATCCTGGCGGCGTTGTCTTATTTCTTTAAGTGCTGCAGCATTAGCTGCTATGCTTGCTGTGGCAGGTGGCAACAGGGACGCTGGCATTTCATCTTGTGTCTCCAATTTGTATGCCAAATCGTTTAATTGCTCACGTAAAAATGGATGCGGTGATAGACGTTCTGTGCTTTCGCAGTCACTTATTATGGAAATGCCATCCGAAATGTCATCCTCTTGAGAGTCCTCCATGGGCTTGCTGCCAAAGCCGCACAACAATGGGCATTTATTATTAAATGAGAAAGATGAAATGTATTTTAAGCGCACTTACTTTTGACTAGCCAATTGTGTGCCTTCATTGTTCAGGCAAGTTTTTGTTTGCTTTGTGCTAGTTGGAAGCGCGTCGACGGTATTATCCAGTACTTCAATTTTTTCAGCTGGTAGAATCGTCCATGTGTTAAATACGCTTGATGTGCTACTTAGAAGCGTTTCGTTGTCGCCTAATGTCGATGTCATCTGTGATTTCTTTGGATTGCTGCCATCCATTTTGGTGTCGCACGGGCACGGGCACGGGCAGGGGTACGGGCACTGGGCTGCGTATGTGTCGTCGTCGGCTGAAAATGCATTTACACGATTTAGATTTCTTGTTTATTTTTATGACGACCTTGCAGAACTGGCTGATACTGATGAGTAATAAACAGGGATTTGCATCTGGGGCTGTCTGGGCTGTAACTTACGCCAAATTGGGTAAAACTATAAATGGCATTTAAGTACATAAATTGGCATACATATGCACATGCACGTTGCTGCACTAGATAAGCAAAGAAACTTCTTGATAGTTTAAGTGAATACACACAATTTATTATGTATTTGCAATAATAGCTGAGGACACTGACAATTCTAGAACACTGCAGTGTCTCTGGCATTCTCTACAACTCTTAGACGAAATACTATGCAATACCTGGGTAATGAGACACAGTTTAAAAGAACAAACAAACAGAAAAACCGCTCGTATTTTTAATAACTATTTGCTATTCACGTAGACAACACAAAACACGATTAATGAATGTGACGCAGTATGGAAATATCGCAATATATACATACATCTGCCATTGCACACACACACACGCACACGCATATTGGGTATGTCATTTAAAAACTGCTGCACTGCTCGCACATTGTTGTTTTAACTAGCATTTGTAGTAGGCAGCTTTTGTCAGCTAGTAAAATATCGATTACTCGCACTATATTTGTCAACAGAAGCTATCGATAGACAGCGATAAATATAAATTGTACAGCATGCAAGCGCGTTAAATTTGAATTTTACTTTATTTACGTTAACAACGCATCTGGCCAATCACCAGTTCGATCGAAAAACTCAGCAGATTACAGAAACCAACACAAGAGAATTATACATAAATCGGCTCCCCAAATTCGATGACGTCCAAAGGCATTTTCAAAAAAACGGACACGAATAGGACAATGGAACGTTAGAGCCCTAAAGGAACCATCAAGATTAGCACAGTTCGAGGAAGAAATGGAGAAACTGCAGATAGCGATAGCTGGCATCCATCCACAAGGCAATAGACGGATCGGCAGACCCAAGGCGACCTGGAGCAGATCCATCCTCCAAGAACTGACCCAGGCGAACACAACAGGGGACAGAGCTAAACAGACGGCGCAAATTAGGGTTCGATGGATGGCTCTTGTAGAGGCCCTAAGTTCCCTAGCGGAATAATAAGGAAAAAAAAAAAAAAACGTTAACAACAATAATTGCCTTCGTGGCATTTTATTTTGTATATACAAAGCTTGTAACAAATGGTTTTTGTTGGCGGCAAATTCAATAGGGTCTGACTGAAGATACAACCATTTTTTTCGAAATCTTATAAAATTTAAATTATTTGCCATTCAATCTTTTGAGTTACTGGAAACTTGCACTATCATTTCGTGCAATTATTTGTTCTTTATCTTGTATTCTGCGACCTGTCGCAGTTGCTTACAAGATACTATATGCTAGACGGGGATATTAACTGCACAAACTGTGTTTGAGATAATGCTCTGAATAATATCAATGGAAATTACTTAAGACTTTGCAAAGCGCACAAATGTTAAATTAAAGCTTCATCGTTTCCTTCATTTACACGCACAGCATCATTTTTAGACATCAAAAATTATATATCTAAAAAAGTGTAGCACTCTTTATATTCTAAAGACACAAATAGAGCTAAACCTAATCTTATGTGTTGCTTTCAGCAAGTGTGAAGCTGACAACAGTTAATATTATACCAAAAGTTGGTAACGTTGGTCATCCCTAGCTTGATGGATGAACCTTCTATAGATGTGCAACGTCTAACATCATTGGAGCTGCCTAGCAACTTGGATTTACAATGTAAAAATTGTAATCATCGTTGACCAAGTGGAGAGTTCGTATCAAGATGAGTTTGTATAGCGAAATATTATACTTGGATTGCATAGCACGTTATATATAGAGGGAAAGTCGTAAAGTTTATTCAACTGTCATCTATAAGCATGCCCTAGCTCACAAAATGTGGTACTTCTAGACAATCGTTTGAGCATATTACATTTTCTTCTGCCAGCCATATGCTAGGCGTTCGCTGTCGAACACCTGCGACTTTTTGGCCTATGCTACAACTAACAAATCTACAGCAATTCACTCACCTTAATTATTTACGACGATTTCTCCATTATAGCGCAATCCCAATCTGTGGCATTTCTAGGCGCAGCACCACCCCTGGTTTGTTGTTGTCGCTGCGGTTGCATTGCATTTCTTGGCGCTGGCACAATTGTCGCATACTGCTGCTGCTGCTGCTGCATGTTAACTGCCACATTTCTGGCATTGTGTTGTTGTTGTTGTTGTGGTTCGTGGACCGTGAAACCGCTAGCAGGAATGGTGGAACGTGGTGCCGGTATAGGATACGCCTGCTTTGCAGCATAACGTGGACTTAGCGGCATGCTATTCACATGATTTGCTTGTGCCAAGCGTTGATGCTGTGGTGTCCAGTATATTTGGCTAGCCTGTTGACTCGAACGATCAAGTATTAATGGAGTGCCACGTCCATCTTGCATAACATGCTGCACTACCTCTTCCATGCGTACATAGCCCTGGGGTGCACCATTTAACTGTTTGTTGTTGCATATAAATTGCGGCTGCACATAGACGCTATTATTATGATAGTCCATAAGTTTGGAAGCTGGTATCTTTTCACCCGTTTCGACCAATAGATATTCCGTTGGCGTTAGCGTTAACAGTGTACAATCACCCGGTGCTGTGGCAAAGGTACGCTGTGGTAGCTGTTGGGTGGACAAATACTGCTCCGAGTCGTTGGACATAAGACTGCTACGTTTATTTACATGCGCATAGATGGGAGATGATGCAGCAATGCCACCATTGCAGTCCGCTGCAATCATGTACCTATAGAGATAGAGATTAGCAATAATCCAATTGAAGTAGGCTCGTGGCCTTTGCAACAGCAGAGTGTTCCGAAGAATCGTTGCACCTACCTTTGTTGCGGCAAACTTTGTATGCGTACTGGCACCTGTGGCGTGGCACTTAGCTGCGAAGCGGGTCGCTTATGTGTCGTCTCCACCGAAGCATAGGATACCGGTGAGATATTCGCACTCTTCATGTGCTGCCGCTCATAAATGGGCTGCATTTTGTTGGCTACCAAAGGTGTTCGATTAATCGATTTGCGGCAAAACTCTTTGACTTTCTCCAAGATTTCTTCGCGTGTAAGTAAACCTCCAATGCGTCGCGTGGATGCAGCAGCTTCCTTGCGCCTTAGCAGCACAGGCGTCTCGTTATCGCTTTCATAGCCACGACGGCTTGTATGGTTGTTTGGTGTTATAACCTCGTCCATGACACTTTGGCAACGTGGAGGATGTAGCTGCTGCTGCACTTGAATCGGCATCATAACTTGTCGATTGCGGCCACTAATACCGGAAAAGGTATTTCGCTGTAGGGTGCCACGCATAAACTGCTGCTGTGATGGCCAGGATTGCAAGCCGGCTGCATTGCATCTCAGCTGATTGTGCTGCAGATGCTCATAGATGTTCTCTTCACTCTGTGTGATTGTGGGAAGATTAAATTAAAGGCGAAATTAGTTGGAGCAAACTCAAAAAAGCCTTATGGTGTTGCCTTACCTGCTGTTGTTGCTGTTGCAGCACTTTGTGGTATAGCTGTCTATCGGTAACCTCTTTGATAGCACGCAACTGTTCCCATTCATTTTGATTTTTGCTGGGGTACAAGAGCTGCATTGATCTGTTGATGCCACCGCTAGCTGCAGCAGCTGCAGGTTGCAACATGGTCTTGCGCATTGGTGTTGACGTAGCATTGGGTGGCGTCATCATATGCATGCGCTCCTCGCTAATATTGCCATCAACATAGGCTGCCAAGGAGCGCCTTGTGCCACGTCCATCTGTCTGATTCTGGGTATTTGCTCGAATTTGACTGCGATCCATTGATGCCGATCTATTAAATGGCTGCGACCTGCTTTCGGGTGACACACGTCGAGGTATTAAGCTTTGACGCTCCCAACTGCGCTGAAATGGTGTATCCAACTGATTGTTATGCCTGATTTGCTGCTGCACTGCTTCCTGTGGCACTTGAGGTTGTGCCGTCGGTACGCTTTGAGCAGCCTCTTGCCAAGCCTCATTTGCGGGCGTTCTATTAGCTACTTTTCCATTGATATACTCGCTTGGTTTTAGCGGCGCTCTTGATGTATCGCGTGCTCCCAGATTATGCTCAATGTTGGAACGTTTCAATGGACTTTGCTGCTGCTGCGGCTGCTGTTGCTGCGACAGCGGCTGACTGTTACGACCACCGTGATAACTCTGGCGTTCAAGCAGCACCCGGCGCAGGGCTGTTGGTGTGTCGTATTTTTGGTAATCTTCATTTTCATTGTAAATAGTGCGGGGCGCCGGGTTAATGCCCTTAGGCGTAGTTTTTCGCTTAGCAGCAAATAGACTATTTGATAGGCGCTGTAGCACAGATAGTTTCTTGTTGTTGTTTTTGCGTAGCGCTGCCACAGGGTCATCTATGGCATTGGGCCTTTGGAATGTAGAGATTTGTTGTTTCTGTGGCGGACTTACAGTCGCAGGCTTCTTTGGCATTAGCGCTAGCCCTTTGCGCTCCAAATACGCTCGAAATTCTTGGGAACGAATTGTGTTTGTAAATGTGCCCGCCTCATTGGAACTTTGACCATTTTGATAATGCTCGGGTGTGGAATTCATGCTGTCACTTGTGTGCTGCTCGTTGTTAGCAGTTGTTACATTGGCTTGTAGATCTGATCTATTGGTTAACTCATCGCTGGACTCACTTTTGGTCAAGGGGCCATCAATCTCATCTAGATCATCGTCGGAGCTGATTTGTAACTTTTTGACGCGTTCGTCAAACTTTTTGGCATTCTTGGTAACTTCGGCTGCATTCAAATAATTCCCACCATCCGAATCGGTGCCGGTTTTTATCTTTATGTTGGACAATTCGGGATAATTGGGTTTCGAGCACTTTTTAAATGTGGGTATCTTAGGTTTTATAGCCTCCTGTTTGTTAGCTAGCCTATGGGATTTTGGTTCCTTACTACGATTTGCTGTATGCTGTTGTGCGCCCAAAGTTTGTTTTCTTTTTGGTGGTTTCGCGGCTATATCTCTGAGCTCTTCAAACTTTATACGCGCTAAGACCGTGGGATCGTATACAAAATATGGATCAGGATTCTTTATATAGGTCTTAACATATTTCGATTGCTTAAGTACTTCCTCAGTTGTTATATACTCATCCGGCGTAGTGGCAATCGAATTAGAATTCTTGGAATTCTTTTTACGTGTATTTGCTTCGTTCTTTAATAGTTCACGTTCCTTTTCCCGTTCCTTCTCTTTTTCGCGTTCACGTTCGCGCAACTGTTGGGTTACGGTTTTTCGCACACTTAGAGTGGAACGCTTTGTAGGCACAGGCGGTGGAGTTTTCTTCTCCTTGCCATTAATATGTCCATTCTTGAAGGGATTTTTTTGATCAACAATTGGTTCGCCCGTTGTAAACTTGCGAATTTTTTCATCATTTGGATTGAAAGATACAGATTTTTTGATTTTTAAAGTGTCCTTAGGCAAAGTGACAGTATCCTTAGCTATTTCCAAATCCTGCCCTACGTTCGTTGCCACAGAATTATGCTCTTCGAATGGTTCAACAATTTTCAATGGTTCGTCGATCAGCGCTGTCGTTAATTCGTTCGTAATCTTCAAATCATCTGAAGCGTGCGCTGTTATTGAGGCAGTTGCATTCGAGGCTGTTTCACTACAGTTCGAGTCAGACATTTTTTGTTAAAATGCTTAAGAGGGAATAAGGGGGAATATGTAGGGGTTTGGAGTGGAAAATAGCTGGAGTTGGCTTTCATATATGCGCCCACCATTGATAAATTTCCGTTGTAACTGCGCGAAGAAATCTAAAAAGATGCAAAATTTACATATCACAATCATTTCAATATTTAGCTTGCAAATTTAAAGATAGTTCTTGATGAATTCATACTCATTTATTTGAATATAAAAATTAAAATTAAGAAAAAATATTTATTAACCTATTCGGTGCAACCTTATTGTGAAACACCCAAGGTAGCCCAAACGGAAGCGCTCACATAAAAATAAATAAACGCATTAATTTATTTGAAGATAATACTGCATTTAAACGGCAAATTTAAAAAAGAAATCATTTTGCAATATTAATTTTTTGCAAATTTATCGTTTGATACAATAAAAGTAAAGATTCGCAAAAAAAAAAACGCCTGCCGAAACCCGGGATCGAACCAGGGACATTTAGATCTTCAGTCTAACGCTCTCCCAACTGAGCTATTTCGGCTTCTACAAATATCGTACTTTTTCGATATATTTAAATTCCACTGGCAAAATAATGTAATATAATGATATATAATATTTAAGGAAGTTAAATGATCTTATAAAAGTGTTTGGCGAAATTCATTAATAAATTAGTTTATGATATATCCTGAAATAAATAAAATAATATTTCTTATTTCAGCTCGATGTATTTGTTAGTGCATGTTGTAATATTTTGTATTTCTTATTTTTTTTTTAACAATTTAAATATAATTTTAAGGCAAAAAAAAAAAATTAAAACAAGTTGAAGCCTGCCGAAACCCGGGATCGAACCAGGGACATTTAGATCTTCAGTCTAACGCTCTCCCAACTGAGCTATTTCGGCACTTACAACCAACTCATTTTTTCGGTTTATTTCTGTTTCGTCTAATTTTAAAATAATTTATGATCAAAAAGATTTGAATAAAGATAATAAGATTTCCAAAAATTTATTAATTATTTAGTTTTTTATATATTTTGTAAAGAAATTTTAAAATAAAGTTGACAACGATCTAATATGAAAAGTTAGTTGTTGTTCGTCGACTGTTTCAATTCGAACGAAAATGGTTACATTTATTTTGTAACATCGGTGTACTTTATCTTTAAAAAATATACATGTAACTTTTTTGTGTAAATCGTATAAAGGATCGTTAATCTCAAAAAGATATAAATACAAAAAAATCTATTTCGGCGATTACGATCTTAAAGCTTAATAAGCTTTTTTGCAGTTTCTTAAAGCTTCATTGTATGAAAAGCTTAAATTGTTGGATGATAACTCCGAATGCACTCTGTTACAATCATTCAAGTAAAATAGAAAAGAATTAATTTGTGCTAGTTTGATTTGGCTGGAATTTTATTATTTTTATATAGAACTAGATGATAATAGTAAATATATAACTTAGTAATGAGTAACGATTTGGCTGAAAGTTTGGATCGATTATGCAAAAGAAGACAGATCGTTAAACAAAATTTTGACAATGTTACATATATTCAGGAAAAATTTCGATGCACGTTATATAATTATATATAGTTTTTAGGTATATAAAATCTATATTAGGTAATGTATATTTTGTAGAAGTCATTTTTATATACAAAGATGTAATGTTTTCTTACGGATTATTTAATGTAAGCTTCAGATCTCATTTACAACAATATAATTGAAGTATAGCGAAACAGTTTTAAAAAAATAATAAAATTATTATTTTAAAATTAGGTCAGTATTCTGTTTGGTTTGGTTGTAAAACGCATCTAAATACTTTTCTCATATTTTACTTTATTATTTCCGTAAAGGAAAAAACGCGGAGCAGGTTGCTAAAGAGTTACGAGATGTGTATGGTGATAAAGCCTTAAAAGGAAGACAGTGTCAAAATTGGCTTCGCAAATTCCGTTCTGGAGATTTTTCACTTAAAGATGAGCCACGTTCAGCTCGGCCAAATGAAGTTGATGATGACCAAATCAAAGCATTAATCGAATTGGATCGTCATGTAACTGAGCGTGAGATAGGAGAGAAGTTAAATATACCAAAATCAACCGTTCATTATCAGATAAAAAGTCTTGGACTGGTGAAGAAGCTTGATATTTGGGTACCACATGTATTGAAAGAAATTCATTTAACAAACCGAATCCACGCTTGTAATATGCACCTTAAACGCAATGAATTCGATCCGTTTTTAAAACGAATCATAACTGGAGATGAAAAATGGATTGTTTACAACAACGTTAGTCGAAAACGATCATGGTCCAAGCATGGTGAACCAGCTCAAACCACTTCAAAGGCTGATATCCACCAAAAGAAGGTTATGCTGTCTGTTTGGTGGGATTGGAAGGGTGTGGTATATTTTGAGCTGCTTCCAAGGAACCAAACGATTAATTCGGATGTTTACTGTCAACAATTGGACAAATTGAATACAGCTATCAAGGAGAAGCGAACAGAATTGGTCAATCGTAAAGGTGTCATATTCCACCAGGACAACGCTAGACCGCAAACATCTTTGGTCACTCGCCAAAAACTGAGTGAACTTGGCTGGGAACTTTTGATGCATCCACCATATAGCCCTACCATTTATTTCGATATTTGCAAAACTCCTTAAATGGTAAAACTTTCGGCACTAATGAGGCTATAAAATCGCACTTGGTTCAGTTTTTTGCAGATAAAGGCCTGAAGTTTTATGAGCGTGGAATACTAAATTTTCCAGGAAGACGGCAAAAGGTTATCGAACAAAATGGCAATTATATATTTGATTAAAGTTCATTCTAAGTTTTATTAAAAATGCATTTACTTTCTTTTAAAAAATCCGCAATAACTTTTTAGGCAACCCAATACATAGACTACTAAACTATGGTTCCAATGGATGCCAAGAAGTTAAAACTTTAAGTTTTTGATTCAAATGAAATAAAATTAATAGTTTTCAGTAATAAGAATATTCTACGAAACATTTAGATTATTTTGGCAAATTTTTAAGAGAGATTTGCGTTAATTCAAACTTATACACTTTTTCCACTCAAGCCTAATAATAATCTATGTAGATATTACTTCAGTAGTTACAGAGAAATAACTTTGTTCACTTAAGAAGTCACAGTCCCCAGTTATTTATGCATATAAAATTTTCGGAAATTGTCAAACATACTTATCACCAACATTGTCTTGAACTTAATTTTATGAAATAATTCTTCTTGACAAGCACTCCAAGACAATGCACTCCATTGAGGAGCTGCAAGTTACCTTTTGTATCTGCATATCTGTTTATATAAAGATATGTACGAACATCATTTTGTTTATGTCTGCACATAAGCATGTACATATGTACATATATATACATATGTATGTATGCATGTATGTTTGTGATGATACATAAATGTATGTTTATGTATTTTCTGAGGCTTCGTTGCACCCATTGAGGTCTTGAGTGAAGTTCAGTTTACAGACCTTTTTTTTATTGAAGTCTTTATATCTATACACTTTCAAGGGTTATACCGGACTATTTGAGGGCATGGAATATACGCTTGTCTACTTATTCTCGTCTTATAAACATTTACATTTCCATTACGTTTAAAATGCATTATAACTAAATAAATAATTTCCTACAAAATATTCTTATAAGTAAAAAATAGTTTGTATGGAACGGAAAGCCTGATTTTAAAGTATGCATCTTCAATATTAAGACGAAACTTGAAGCGAATGTTCTCTAACACTTTCTTAAATCTGCAATTTCTTCAATGTTTAATGCAAAAAAATGATGACTCGTTGCCTAGATCTTAGATAGATAGCAAGATGTGAGGGTGACAGAGGCGACAAAAGCAACGCCCCAGATACTCAGGCTAAATAGCCCATTGTGTCATACCGGAAAGGCAAAGGGTTAGATAGTGGTTGGGAAGGAGAGAAAGAGAAAAAGTGAAATGTAGAGAGATCCACTACTACGGAGCGAGCTGGAGCAAATCGCTGCCAAGGCATAGGAAATGCTCAGTATTGTCAGCCTACTCGAGACAGGCCGTGCATGCTGGGTCAGTTTTTAATCCCAAGTAAACCATATGTTGGCCACATCGGTTGTGTCCCATGATGAGCCCCACCAGAGCTTTCAGATCCCTTCTTCCTAGTCCAACTCGTAGAAAGTGTGAGGGTTCTTTCACGAAGTATTAACACGGCAAGCTGCTGTAAGCTTCCAGTGGTCCTTACAACTCTTGGTTGTTAGTTCCGCTATGCGCTTCATGGTTCAATCAAGATCTTACTTAACCTTCCAACAAGCTAATATGGTTTTGAGATATCTTTAATATATCATATTATATATATACTTATATATAATATATATAAGTTAAGACAATCATTATATAAAAAGTTTAAATCTTAAGGTATAATAATTGTTAATTCCGCTTTGCGCTTTCAGCTAAATTCTAAAAAAAAGAATGTCATTTTTATAAGTGCATTTTAGAAAAAATCATATTCTAATAAAACTACACTCAAAAATCAGATTGCGCTGCGGAACTCTAAAAAACTTGCAAAAACGTAATTTTGCTAACAATATGTTTCAATACAAAAAAAGCGAAATATTTGTATTTTTTGGAAAACAACAAAACTTATATGTGCCGTATATCGTATCATCCACAGATTTTTATAAAATTTGACATATGTATAGGTCTGTAAAATATATTAACGATTTTGTTAATATTTTGTATTCATTTTGAAACCAATAAGCAATACGCAGTTTGTTCGAGATCCTAAGATTAATGAGTAAAAATTTTATTTTCAAAATTAGCTTTAAAACTAAAATCGTTGAGTTTTATTTTAAATATTTTTTTCGGGGTTAGCCGCCTATAAGTAAATAATTGTATTTTAAATCTAAGTGAAAATATTAGCAAAAATATGGAAACTGAAATTTTAGCTTCTGAAATATTTTGAACTTTTCGTATGCTTTCTCAATTGTTCTTAATATTTGTTCGTAGGATTTATATTATTTATTGCACAATATTATTGTATATTGTTTCTTTTGGAAGATAGCCTAACCAAATACGCGTTATAAAACTATTTTGTGTTAGTATTTCAATAAACTCTATTCAATTCAAACAAAATCGGTTCGGGGATGGAAAAATGCGTTTCTTGTTAAAAGTTTGTTATATTTTGTTCGTTTTTTTTTTTTTGATATTGTGACCCAATTTCCAAATATTGTGCCCAAATCGGTTAACTATAATATTGTGTATATGTAGTACTTGTACTTAAGCAATATTACTTATTTAATTTTAGAAAAATGGTATGGGTATCTCAAAGTCGCCCGTGTCCGATCTTAATTTGTCTTATTTTAGCAATATTTTTAAAAATATTTTTTTGTATACTCCAAGCAAATCGAAATATGATTTCTTTTTTTGTATTTTCATTTAATAGTTGTACCAAATTAAAAATTGATATTTTTGAAAGAAAACTATTTCGCCGTATACTTGGTGCCGTGCAAGAAAACGATGGCTCCTATCGCCATTGATTTAACAACGAATACGAGGAAGAACTTGGTAAGCCAGCTTTATTTTTTGCTGATTAAGGGATCAAGCTCAAGCAAATGCAGTGGGCGGGTCATGTCCAATGAATGGAACACAGTAGCACAATTAGCAAATTCTTTCGAAACATACCCGAAGAAAGAAAAAGAAGAAAAGGTCGTCCAAATACTCGTTGGAGAGACAAAGTGAAGTAAACCGCAGAGCGTCTTGGAAGAAGAAACTGTAGAGCTGGAGCTAGTGTTAGCTCCGTGAAGAATGAAGACAATTTCAAGGGGAGGTCAAGATTCAACTAGAATGCTCGGGCCGCTAATGATGATGACTAAATTCAAATAAATAATGTAAAGCTTAATTTTTTTTTAATAACTTTGTTGAGATAATATCTAAGAATAGCTTTTCTTTTAAATATTTTTCTTTTCCCTTTTTTTAATAATTAATAATATTTCTCAATTGATTTAAAGAGCAACCATGATTCGGATAGCTCAAAGATTGCTTAATTTATGTTGATTTTGCGGTTTTTGCCATAAGTGTGTGCATGGGTACACCATGGATATATATATATATATTCATATATATATATATAGTGCAGTATATATATATATATGTGTGCTTATGTAGGATATGCGGTTTGGTTTATGGTTTATGCACATTGCATATAAATATTCAAGTATATGGAAATATGGTTAAAAAATTTTCCAAAAATGGTCTCATTGATGCGTAATTTTTTTTTACAATTTTACAATTATAAAACTGTGCAATGTCCATATAAAGGTATATTGAATTATCCAACCCAATTGCCCATTTCATTTGTAGAATGGTAGATACAAGCTTGAAACTTCTTTTTCGTTTCTTTGGATGATAACATTGCCAATATTCATCATTTGGGAGTGCTATGATGATTGAAGTGAGTTTGTAATTATTTGAAGTCAATTGAGGGGATTATACGAATTTGAGTGCAATCAAGGTAATCCAAATAATTTTTGACAATTTTAAGTGAAAACTATTCATATTCTCTTTATTGTGTTTTTTAGAAGTTCAAAATGTACTGAAACCATATACATCTGTTAACTTTGCCAAAGAATACTCTAATTTTTGACATTTGTCTAAATGCCTAGTGATTCTTGTAAAAAATTGGTTTATTTTGAAAAAAATGGCTACAGCTGCATGTTATGACCTATATTGGTATCGATCTAGTATTTCATTGGAAAGGTTTGACATCTGTCGATTGTTATCGGACTGTATCAGTCTCTGTTTTCCACAACAAGCAAGTTTTTTGCCTCTTTAAGAAATGTAAGACGATATTTTACTTCGGAACTGTCTACTGAAAGACACGAAAGGAAAGGATTTTAGCACTGTATTCTTACTACGGTTTAAAAATATGTTAAGTTAGACTACGACAATAAAGAATACTATGGCAACTCAGATGAGCCCGTTTAAAATTGTCTAAATCGACGCCAAATTATGCTAAAATGAGGTTGCCTCTGTCTAGCTCTTTAGGACAACAGCTCTAAGACTATCCCATAGTTTAAAAGAGCAGAAAACACATCTTAAAGCTGACTTATTTAATCATCTCGTCTTTGTATAAAAAATTAATTCTCTGGCGTAATTGTAGAATTCGTGTATTACACTTTTTTAACGATTAAAGTTAAAAGTTAAAAAAAAACCGACTTTAATATTATATCTTACCACATATGAGAGATGAATGTGTACCAAATGAGTGGACTATCGGAATTATAATCCCAATACACAAAAAAGGTGATAAAAGAGACTGTGATAACTATCGAGAGCTAACATTGCTAAGTGTTTGTTACAAAATTTTTTCAACAATGCTCGCAATCAGACTGAGTAACATAGCAGAAAGTTTACTTGGAGAATACCAATGCGGATTTAGGCCTGGAAGATCCGTAATAGATCACGTGTTTTTGCTGAAGCAAAATCTAGAGAAAAGCTATGAATTTAACAAAGACGTTCACATGCTGTTCATAGATTTTAAGCAAGCTTCTGACAGCATAAGGCGCTCCCTGATCCCGAAGATTTTTGCACACTTCGGCATTAACAGGAAACTGACCCGCTTGACATTGGCAACGCTAAGCAACACAAAAGGAAAAGTGGCACTGCAGCAAGAACACAGCGGACTCTTTAACATCAATGCAGGAGTAAGACAAGGTGACAGTCTGTCCACAGTGTTGTTTAATTTATGTCTGCACTACGCTATTAGAGAACACACAATCTCTGGAAATGTCTTCAACAGGTCTGGGGTGTTAATAGCGTATGCAGATGACATTGCCATCCTAGCGAGAAACCAGCGGTATTTGAAAGAGAGCCTCATAGATATAGCTGCAAAGGCAGAGGAAGTTGGTTTGGCAATCAACCAATCTAAGACTAAATATATGATACTGTCTAGATACGTCGAGAGAAGAGCACCACGGAACCTCAGCATAGGTGACTATCACTTCGAAGGAGTTGACAACTTGAAATACTTGGGTGTGTTGATAAGCAATGACAACAGCGCAAGGGATCTACAAGATCGGCTTGTAGCTAATAAAACCTACTACGCGCACAACAAAATATTCAGGTCAAAGCTGCTATCGAAGACATGCAAACTAAGAATTTATAATTCCATCATAAGGCCAATAATCACATATGGAGCAGAAGTTTGGACCATGACGACAGCAGACGTGGAATTGCTAAGAATCTTTGAAATAAAAATACTGCGAAAAACGTTTGGACCAAAGGTAAATGAACGCGGTGACTACATCCCCAGGAACAATGACGAATTGTTATGCTTAAACCATGGCGAAGATGTAGTTAAATTCATTATATCCCAGAGGCTAAGGTGGATAGGACATGTCCTACGGATGGACCAGAATAGAGCACAAAAGTTTGTGCTGGCATACACACCACTCTCCACAAGAAGCAGGGCCGACCAAGAAAGCGCCTAATTGACAATATTGACGATGACATGCTGAAGATGGAAGTAAGGAACTGGCGCGACAGAGATGAATGGAGGAGAATTGTTGAGAAAGCCAAAACCCACCCCGGGTTTTAGACCTGAATGATGATGATGATGATCTTACCACATATATAAATTTGCTTTGTGAGTAACTTAAATTATATGAAGACATTTCAGCATTATTTTATTGTATCCTGTACCACTTTCCTGCAATTAAATCGATAATATTGCTTGAGCAATACATACGTTTGAGTCATTATGATTTGTTTAAAAAGTAAACAACTTTGTCAAAACAGTTTTTTTTCCTAATGGTAACTAAAGGGTGTTTTTTTTCGAGGTATAGAACTTTAAGTTCGCATTACTGCTCAAGATGGCAAACGATTTTACAGCTGTCAAGTGATTTATGCTCAGTAAATTTGACAATTCATTACGAATAGACTCACGCCTGAACAAAACTTGCCCAAAACGAGATTGTCGTTGTTCCCGATTTTTATAAGCGAATTTTGTTTAGCGATGAAGGGCGCTTCTGGTAGAATGGCTACATCAACAAACAAAACTGCCGCATTTGGAGTGAAGCGAATCCTTAAGTGTACATCGAAATACAGGTACAACCAGAAAATCCGACTGTTTGGTGCGCTTCATGGGCTGGTGGAATCATGGATTCTTACTTCTTCAAAAAAAAAGGAATAATGGCCAGAAAGTTACAGTCAATGCTGATCGATAGACAGCCATGATAACTAACTTTTAGATCCCGGAATTGAACAACCATGATGTCCAGCAGCTGTGGTTCCAACAAGACGATGCCATATGTCATACAGCTCGTGCCACAATCGATTTATTGGCAGACACTTCGGGTGACCGCCTAATTTCACGTTTTGGACCTGTAAATTGGCCTGCAAGATCTTGTGATATAACACCGCTAGACTACTTTTTATGGGGTGCTATGTGGATAAGCAACAAACGCCTAACCATTTGGAATACAGCATTCGCCGTGTTATTGCCGATATACGGCCACAAATATTGGACATCCAGATTGGACTACATCCGAGTCATAATCTAAATGTAAAGCTACAAGATTATCTTTCGCATAAAAAAAAATCATGTAAATCGAATAATCTATCATTGTTTCATTGCAATTTAAAATGATATAACTCTAAAAAAAACACCCTTTATATGATATACTCAATCGACTTTTGTTTAATTGGATTTGGTAAATTCAATTTTTTTTGCCGATTTTCAAAGTTAGTATTAGTCATAAATCTAACGAAATTCAACGA
Source organism: Chymomyza procnemis (assembly GCA_035046065.1). Classification (NCBI taxonomy): domain Eukaryota; kingdom Metazoa; phylum Arthropoda; class Insecta; order Diptera; family Drosophilidae; genus Chymomyza; species Chymomyza procnemis. The sequence goes on along the minus strand of JAWNOJ010000008.1, from coordinate 95,826 downwards.
ATGAAATCCGATTTTTTGTATGCTTCACTATAGCTACGATATCCATATCCATTGTTTAAGAAAATTCTTTCGAGTGATAAAGTTGGCTAGAATATCAGAAACAAACAATTTGCCTTGTGGAACATGATATTATAAGTTTGGTTAAAACAGAATTATTTATATAGCTTTTTGATTTTTTTGAGTTGGTTGGCAAGACATCTAATGCGTACTAGGGGGTGCGGCATTTAGCTCTAGGAATTACATATGGAAGTTTTATTTTATCTATTTGACTCTCAAATGACGAAATGACAGAAGTGTAGAAATTAGTACTGTGTTATATGGAATTCATCTGTTCTCCCATATTAAAGTAATATTGAAGTGTAGAGCGATAAAAAGTTATTTTTCATAGCATCTTACCACAAATGAAAAATATATGTCGAATAAGCGTAAACTCTGGTGCTTTTATTTTGCTTCTTAAGTATGACGAAATCTGTAGCTGTCTAGAAAAAATAAATGGGAAATCTGTTTTAAATAATGAAAAGTTATAGTTGTGACTCAAAATGCTTTCAGTTTGTTCAAACTTATTAACAATCAGAAAAAAAGGCTTTTGTGCTTGGTATTATGGTCAAGGGGTCATAAACAAATATAAGTTGACTGTGATAGCCTCAAGCGAAGACAATTATGTGGATTTTTTTTTGAAGCTTATTGAGAACCATAACCAATATATTTATTTTTTTGTTTTCGTAAAACGCACGCAGTATATTTTGTGGGCTTCAATCGGCCCCAGTGGTTCTGTTACTGCAGCTCCACTTTCTGCCACAAAACATTTAATAAGTTTAAGCCGAAAAATGTTCTACTGCCATGACACACTGTGGGCCCGCATGTTTTGAAACACTTAATTCGGTGTACTTCCCCATACGCTCCATACGGTAGACACTTGAGCTAATCTGGATAGCACTTTATATTGCAATTAGTTACCAAAAATGTGTAGATAACCTCGAAAACGTGGCGTTGTTTTGGGCACCAAAGGCAGTTCTATGCCAATACACAATGCAGCAACAGAAAAACCTCGTAATAGGCGATTCGCCCCATAGTAGTTTCATCATATAGTAAAGTACTTGAATCCAACGATTTTAGTTAGAACTTGCTGACGACAAATCGAATATAATTATTTTTGTGCTAAAATTCGATTTTTTTCTTTTACGATTCGATGTCAGATATTAGCGATTTTGATATAGTACTTCCGTATGGGAAGTACTGAAAGCCTAAACGAACGCATTCGGAAAAACAAAGATAATATAACAAATTTTATAGTTGCTGTTCAATATATTCAAACGATTTTGACTAAATTTCACTTGATGATTGCAGATATAATAGTTTTAAAATCCGAATTTTTTTTAGCATAACTTGGAAATCAATTAAATTTGGTGCCAAAAATCTGGCTATAGGAATTTCGCACATATAAATACAATACAACGAAAGATTAAAAATTTATAAAAGTTTGTACTCATATCAACCATAGAAAATAAACAAAATATCATAATCATAATTAAGTTAAACAGTCAAATGTATTAGTGAAAATTGTTATGAGCAATCGCAAAGCGCTCCGTGTCCGACTCTAATGTGCGTCAATTGTTTAATAAAAATTACCTAAATTTCTTTCTAAAAATTAATCTTACATTGAATGACTATTATTATCTATTGTAGAGTACAAACTGGATGAATAAAAATTTCACAATGTCTTCTTCATTTGAGCTGATAAACTGTTGATCTATATAAAGGGTGTTTTTTTTTCGAGGTATAGAACTTTAAGTTGGCATTACTGCTCAAGATGGCAAACGATTTAACAGCTGTCAAGTGATTTATGCTCAGTTTGGTTTGGCAATTCATTACGAATAGACTCACGCCTGAACATTTTGTTTAGCGATGAATACAATTACAACGTCGGAATACAATTACAACTAGAAAGTCCGACTGTTTGGTGGGCTTCATGGGCTGGTGGAATCATGGATTCTTACTTCTTCAAAAAGGATAATGGCCAGAACGTTACAGTCAATGCTGATCGGTAGACAGCCATGATAACTAACTTTTAGATCCCGGAATTGAACAACCATGATGTCCAGCAGCTGTGGTTCCAATATGTCACACAGCTCGTGCCACAATCGATTTATTGACAGACACTAGGAGCTCACCCCTAATTTCACGTTCACCTGTGAATTGGCCTCCAAGCTCTTGTGATTTAACATCGCTAGACTACTTTCTGTGGGGGGCTACATAAAGTCATTGGTCTATGCGGATAGCCTACAAACGCCTAACCATTTGGAAGACAGCATTCGCCGTGTTATTGCTGATCTACGGCTACAAATGTTGAAAAAAGTCAACGAAAATTGGACGTCCAGATTGAACTACATCCTAGCCTGCTGTGGCGGTCATAATCATATTTAAAACGTAATGCCACAAGATTATCTTTCGGATAAATAAAATTTATGTCATTCGAACATTCGTTGTTTTACTGCATTTTAAAGTTATATTAAAAAAAAATCACCCTTTATATGCATAGGACAAACGCATAAAAAATTGGATTTTCTCAATGCCTCAAGACCTATGTGGTAATCGGGTCTGGTAGCTCTAGCATAGGGGCCTACGTTTTCAACACCCGCACAGCCTAACACGTTGATGAATTGCTGCTAAACTGATACGTGAAGGGCATAATAATTTGTTACTTTAATTCGATATATTTTCTAGAAATAAATGATGATTAATTAACAGTCCATAACATTTTAGTTTTAAATGGGCGATTTTTCCATATTTAGACAAATAAACGTTTGAAAATTAAGTTATAATTAGCTCTTGATAATTACTATATATTTTTATAGTTGTTATACGTTATGAGCGTTTGTTGTATAAATCGCGGCTGATATTGGAAGAAAAAAATCGTTTAGTTTTAGACATATTTGCATATTTACCGGTTTTTATTGAGTTGATTTTTATTTTTTTTTCGCTTTTCGTTTTTCTCTTCAAGATTTGCATTTACAACGAGCTTAGATGCATTTATAAATGTCACAAGACTAAATGATGTAGCTGAATGATGTTACTTTTTAAAAATATTGAGTTCACATTTGCGGGCTGATGATGCATTTAGTATGCGCTTTGTAAAATTCTCAAGGTATTGTAAATTAGCTGACATACTTATGATACGAGAGGCAGGCAGCCAGCAATACAAAAAGTAGCTACAACATTTTTTGCACATATATATATGTATCTCTCGAAGTAGGTCTTATGCAAAGCAAAAGGTTTGCAAATAATATACGAAATCGATAAGAGCTGTCGTAGAAGCTGAAAAGTTGTACCTACAAATCCCAATATCTAAATGGTCCACCCTTAATTTTTATTATCAACCTTGTCACGTATGTTGGTGTGTTATATCATCTGTGCGGAGGGGAATGGGGGAGATCAATGCCAACACCCCTGCTCACCCTTGCATAAGTCACCCTCTCGCAGAGTTAACAGCGTCTAGCAACCCTCTATAACTATTTCAAAGTGGTTTGTTTTAGAAATATACAAATACACTGAAAAAAAAAATGATTAGAAAATTATAATATTATATATTAATTTGCTTATGAACCGTATGCCGATTTCTAGTTATTCTTGTTATACCGATTTTGTTTGTTAACATAATTGTAAAATAAGCTTTTTGAAGTATATTTTTTTGGTTATTTCCCAAAAAAACTCACTACTTTAAAATTTTCTCTAAAAGGCTGTTTTATAAATAGATTTTTTCATTTATTTATGTGAACCTTGGTGTTCGGTGGTACGACTCCAATTGAACGCTATTTGTTCAAATAAATTTCTATTAATTAAAGATACCGCCGTTCGACTATGAAGCTGTAGGTCCCTGTACTTTTCAAACAACTATTAACAAATTTATCATGTTTCGCCTTTGGAGCGATGAGCATACCCAAGTGAATAAGAACTTATTAATTAAATGATATTAAAACTTAATAAAACCAAAGCCTTCTAGAGAGACTTACTTATTCAATTGTAATCCAAAAATAAAACTGCGTTTACACATTTTACAAATCTTTTGTAATTTATCATAACATTTTTCTTGCAGTGCAACTTCCATAGATTTAGCAATTGAATTGAAAACAAAATAAAAAGAAAAACCACCTGCTTTCAATTGCCTTATGCCATTTGCTGTTTTTGGGGGTTTAAATCAAGTAAATTTGTGTATCTATAAATTAAAGGCCTTCCAGCGCTCAGTAGAAACTTACACATCTTATAGACAAATTTTGAACATTGTACCCACAGCCACAAATGAACTACGCTTTTTCTTTACAATTTTCTTGCTTCATATAACTCGAATAAATTCTACTACTTCTTTCACATTGTTGCAAAAGTGGTTATTCCGGGCGAAAAATTGCAGAATTGCAGCAGTCTTGCAGAATTCAGGATACTTACAATCGGGAAAATATAAATAAATTTTGCTTTAATATTTACTGCCGACCAAGAAACCGATTTAGATTGAATTCAAGTGCAGCCCTCAGCTTGCATGGAAATACTATGATTTTTGTTCAGTGCAGTCTAAGTTCTATACAATTATCCGGATAGAAATATGTTTAGGGAAGCGGTTGAACGGTTTAACAGCTGCCAGCAAATATATTCCTTGTACAACAGCATCTGACAACAATATTCTTCTAAAATCTAAAAATCTAATGCTAAAAGTTTTAATAATGAAGAGAATCAGCGTTTTGGTAAACTTAAACTTTACTGGATACAGATGCAGAGTGCAGAAAAAGCTTAAAACTAATGGATTTTTTATGGAAGATAAAAAGTGCATATGCTAGGATACGCTTAAGAAGAACGAATTATTTTGTGATATAACTCTAAGGCTGCAACATTTTCTGGACACACTAAAATGGTATTTCTTTCACTCTTATTTTTTAGTTCGTACTTCTTATATAGTTCTAGGGATTTAAAGATATTTGAAGAACTCAAAAAAATGGCTCAATGAGCACACATTTGTTTTTAAAGATGAAATTTGATAATAACGAGAGGAATGTGCTTTCAAGAGACACTGCTTGATTCTTTTTCGAACACATAAATTGTAGCGAATTAATTAAAATCGAATAGTCCCAATATAAAATATATATAAAACCGTGATTGTTTTTCTAAAAATAAATATCTAAATTATACTTACTTGGAAGTAACTATTTCTTACGGCTTAGTCTACTGTCACTTAAGGAAACTCTCCCGTCTCTATATAGATTCATATAGTTTTTGAAAAATTGTTGCTGAAATTAGATGGAAAGCTACGTTAGATTTACGTTTTAAGATAAATATTTAGTTTTTAGTTAATATTATTTTTGTTTTTAGGAAATTTGCACTGCTTGCTTGAAATGCATATAAGCTGTGAACCACTGTAGATACCACACAGGCGTTCTATACGAACTCTTATCGCAATTGACGCAATTGTCGCATAAGCCAGACGGAGATCGTTAAATCAATGGTATGTCGTGGAACAAATTTATCTACTATCCTGCAGATATGCAGCATTGTAAGGACTAGATGACATATGATAAGTGCATTTTGCTTGGTTATTATTCAGCACAAAAGCGGCAAGAGCTTGCCAAAAAATTAACTCTAGATAAATTTTGCGAAATCTTATACACTGCAAAAACTATGCGGTGAAGGTTATTATAGATTTCGATAAAACGAAAAGTATATTGAGAATCTGGGCGCTCAAGATGTTAAGTTAAAGAAGATATGTGTTTTTAGTGCAATGCCCAACTATTTCAGCTTAAATTGATCTCAACAAAGGGGTGCGGATTATAGGAATTGTCGTCAATAAAATTATAAGATGTAAACCAAAAAAAAAACTTAATTATCTCAAGAAAACTGTTGCTACTTTCACACTTTTATTTTTTTGCAATAAACTTAGCTGCAAGGTAATCTTTTTGTAAGCAAAAAGAAAAAAATTAAAGTTAATAGATAATATTTTAATAAAAATTTTTCGTATCAAAATCGTACATGATTGAATGATGAGAATAGTAAGTGCTAAAACCGAAATTGCAACCGATTTTTGCTCAAAAAAGAGTATCGCGTAGCAAGTGCTTTTTTTTTGTTTTGAATTACACATGACTCAGTGCCCTGAGGATAATACCATCAATAAAGTGGCTGCTGGCCAGCTCACCACGGAAAGGAAAATGAGTCCTGTACAAAAAAAAAACACGACTTTTCAATGTGAATGACCTTCGCACACAATATATGCTTGGCTCTTGCCAAAAACAAATTATTGAAGATGGGTGCGCCCAGTTGTGTTTCTGGACAATGAATCAGCCTAAATTTTGTTTGACTGCAGTTGTGTTGTCCGATGTCTTTTGAAATATCTTTAAAAATGCCAATAAATCTGTCTACCAACATAATAAACGTATTTTTTTATGTTCTTAAAAAGTTTGTACTCTGAATGGTAAGGCTGAAATCAGCTACGGCTGTTAGTACTTGGAAGAAAATATTATGCCCATCATGTATTTAGTTTTGAAATAATGTCTCTGCTTTGAATTTGATTTTTCATTCTCAACGCTCGTAGTACCATGAATCATTTCACTTGATTCCGTAGATTACGTACATTCACTTTATCACTTATTATTTCACTTGTATTCTATTATTCTTAAAAAAAAGCACATACTGAAAAAGTTTCAATTCCCAAAAATATTTGACAAATTTTAAAATCGTAAAAAATAAAGGCTAGTCTCCATCTTTTGTAATACTCAAGAATAGTTCAAAATTGATTAGATACAGAAGTAAGCTACGTCTCCCAGTCATAGTCATCAAGGAACAATGTCAATTCTTCAGTTATAAACTCTTACAACAATATCACAATTTTTAGAATATTTTCACAATTTTTACACCATTCATAAACAATATTATAATAGATAACTCTATATTCTTGAGAAACAAATTAAGTTATGACAGCATCCTATGATTCGTGCAAAAGTCATATTTCATCCTATTAGATGCGGTTCTTGACGACATTGAATTTTTGAAAAAAAAAAAACAAATAGCTTATAACATTTTAATACATCAAAATAATTCGCCAAATTTTTTTTTGCCAAAATTCTGCATTACCTAAACGATATTTAATATTTATAATGGGTGCTTTTTTATTTAGAGGTACAGAACTTTAAATTGCAATAAATCAACGATGGATTATTTGACATGAATTTTATTTTTCCGAAAGATAATCTAGCGGCATTATATTTTAAATATGATTTCTGGCATATGACCGCCACGGCTGGCACGGATGTAGTCCAATCTTGACGTCCACTATACGTTGATTTTTTTCAACATTTGTGGCTGTATATCGGCAATAGAACGGCGAATGTTGTGTCTTATCCGTATAGACCGATGACTTTACATAGCCCCCACAGAAAGTAGTCTAGCGGTGTTATATCACAAGATCTTGGACACCGATTCACAGGTGCAAAACGTAAAATTAGGGGTGACCGCCTAGTGTCTGTCAATAAATCGATTATGTCACGAGCTGTGTGACATAATGCGCCGTCTTGTTGGAACCACAGCTGCTGGACATCATGGTTGTTCAATTCCGGGATCTTAAAGTTAATAATCATGGCTCTATATCGATCAGCATTGACTGTAACTTTCTGGCCATTAACGTTTTTGAAGAAGTAAGAGCCCATGATTCCACCAGCCCATAAAGCGCACCAAACAGTCGGACTTTCTTGTTGTAATTGTATTCCGACGCACACTTGAGGATTAGCTTCACTCCAAATTCGGCAGTTTTGTTTGCTGACGTAGATATTCAAACAGAAGCGCCCTTCATCGCTAAACAAAATTCGCTTATAAAAATCGGGAACAACGGCAATCTCGTTTTGGGCAAGTTTTGTTCAGGCGTGAGTCTATTCGTGATGAATTGAAATTGCCAAACCAAACTGAGCATAAATCACTTGACAGCTGTTAAATCGTTCGCCATCTTGAGCAATAATGCCAACTTAAAGTTCTATACCTCGAAAAAAAACACCCTTTCTTTAAATCGTTTGCTGGCTCAGTTGACGCTTAATAGAATTTGATTTGACAATGTAATGCTACAAGATTATCTTTCGGGTAAATAAAATTCATGCCACTCGAATAATGCAACGTGCAATTTAAAGTTGTATACCTCTAAAAAATCACCCTTTTTAAGCATAAAAGTAGCTGCAGTTAATACTTTCAAAAATATTAACTCAAGAATAAAAATGTTGTTCCCTATATCACTTTCATATTTGGCTATTTCTAAAAATTTTTCAACTTTAAGCTTCTACGTCCCCTGCTTTTGGTAACAATCTTCTGAGGCTCTTACGATGGATGGTTTTCTGACTATAGCCTCAAATGGCATCAAAAAGTAGTCGAATCGCTTTATTTTTAACTACACTTTTATTGCACTAAGTGAGTTCTAGCAACAGAGCATTCTTTCAAATATTTTTCGATTTGAACAAATATGAATAGTCGATATTGCGTACTAACGTTTATATCCATCTCAAATCCATTGAACATTTATAAATATTTATGGAATATATATATATTCTCAAAATAAATATAATCCATTTAAAATCTCAACATATCAATTGGAATTCCTTTTTTTTATTATTATTATTAGTGCAGCTATTATATTAAATTATACATATGTATGTACATCTGGAAGGCTTTGTTTATTTATGACTATCCGTACCTTGTAATCGCTCTATGTAATACATAAATGACTCTATATTGAGGTCACTTTTGTTCATTTATCGTCAATGTCAGTCACCAGTTGGCATGTTTTGTTTTTTTAACACATTCCCAACTTTTTTTTTCTTCTTTTTTTTTGGTTTTAGGCTTTGTTTACCTTTATGGTATTGAAACATTACAATAAGGAAAGGGAAGTGGGCCAGTCCCGAGCGGTATGATCTGCCACAAGTACAATGATACGATGAAAGAACAGCTGGAGTTGAGAATTTTACACATATCTTGCCGCTTGTGCTTCTTCATGTTGTGCACGATTTGTGAAATTGTTTATCCCATAAATACTTGAGCGTTAAAATGTAAGTGGCCAAAAAGTGTTTATCCAATATTTAATGTGCTTACATAAGTCTCTTTGGGCAGACAAACTGTACACATTTGGCATAGGGCATACGATTTTCGAAAAGAGGATTTCACCTGTATGTTGTGTTCGATATTGAAGGTGAGTTCCGGCACTATTCTGATAATAATATACTACGAAAATGTTCGGATTTGTGTTAATAAATAATGAGCATTTGCGGAAATTTTTCATTCTTTATTTTACAGAATTGAGAAGTGCAACTGAAACCCAACGAATGATTGTAGAAGCTTATGTCATGCAGAGTGTGATGTCAATGCTTCAAGGTGTCTCTTGAACAACACAAAAATGTTAAAGATAAGGAATTCAGGGCTGCACCAAAAGCAAACTGAACTCGCAGAATCATGCAGAGAGACTCACCCAACTAGGAGATTTTGTTACCTCGGAACTGCTTATGGAAAAGCATGAGAAGAAACGATTTCTGCACTGGATCTAAAGAGTGGATATGAGAGGTGTCAAGGTGGTTTTATATAATAACGCTCACACCCATGTGACTCTAAGCGTCAAAAACTAACTAGATATAGTCTAACCCCCACCGTCATATTCTGGAGACCATGCGGCTTCCGACTGCTATATTTTGCGAAGCATTCGAGTGGATATAGAGGCACAACGGTTCGCATATATTGAAGAAATCTAGAAATTAATATAATAGTAATTGTATTGGATCGATGTTAGGGAGAATTCTTTTTGGGGAATGGTAAACGAAAGCGATGGGGAAAAAGTAGTCGACATAATTTTTTAAAATACAATAAACGTACCCAATTTCTACTTCCAATATATTTTATATTATGATGCACTTTTTGAAAAAAAAAACAAACAGACCAAACTGCGCAGGTTCTCAATAAAGTAGAAGCGCTACCATGTCATCTCCCGAACTGCACAGATTTTAAGTGAGGACCATCGTGCGTATACTAACTGCGCCGCGGCACAAAGCTATGCTAAAGTCTGCCCATCTCTGAACTAAATCTTTGATAGCTAAAAATGGATGGCAGAGCAATAAAGTTCTGTCGGCCCGCTTGTCTTCTCATTACGATCTAATTAGTTGCAGACGATATTTTTTCGAGAATTCGAAAACTGAAAAATCAATTTGAGTTAGTAAAGTTTTTTTTTTATTTTCACATTTCTTTCAATTGATTTGGCAAAATATTGTTGTTACACTTCTGTTTTGAAAAGTAATTATAGAGTATAAATAAAATACGAACAAAGCACGGTCGATCACTCAGCTTAGATATAAAATTACGTCGACAAAGTGGGGAATTTTTTACAGCTGACGCAGTTTTCGTGTCTGCAACGTCACTTTGAGAGCGAGTTTGGATAATAGTATTTTTTAGATCTTATAAGAGCGATTCTTTCTAAATATATCAATCTAAGTATATAACTAAATTTGCATTGATTCATAGAATTACTTAGAAAGTTTAAAAGTTGATAAAAATATTTGAATGCTGTATGTAATTAATTTTTTTATAAAATTCAAAATTGGCAAATAAAATAAAAAAAAAAAATAGATATTGATAGTTAGAACAAGCTATGGAAAGAAAAGAAGATTTAAAAACATTTTCTTCTGGATGCCGCATGCGCCAAGAAAGCTCTCTCCTTGAATAGAACACAGCTCAGGTCACTTTGTGGAGCGTTGATAGGCCACCTTGTAGGAAGACTTGTAGATTCTGTGAGAAGGATGCCGAGTCAATGGAGCATCTAATCTAACATACTCAGGGAGAAGGAGCTAATGTATATCTCACAGACTGGTCTGACTTAGCTTCTGAGAACATTAAAACTGAACCAGGAAAAAGGGGGCACAATAGACCCATGGGGATCACCGTGCCGAAGGGCGTAGGCACAACCTCGTGCATACAAAAGTTATTATCAAAGATCATGTATGTGACCACACCAGTGGTTATGCCCATTTTCATCTATCTTTCTGTATAATCGCCTAGGAGAGAGAGAGCCTAGAGATGGTAAGAGCTATGGACTACTTGTTAGCTGAGGGCATGCAAGCTTCTTAAAGTTCTTTGATATCGAACTTGTATATAGCTCCCAAAGGGGTGTTTAAAACCATCTCAAAAAGATCAAAAAGTTTTAGACTTCATCACTGCGTCGAATTTTGGCGCAAATATTAAAAAAAGAATGCATTGTGTGATAATTTTTTGAGATATTGTGACCCAATTCGCTACTTGAAAATAATAAGATATTGTGTGAAAATCGGGGAACGGCAAAAATCGGTATGAAGTTCTTACTTATATATATATACTTTTTTTGCAAAAAACTGTTTAATTTAAAGAGAGTTTTAGATATTCAATGTTATTGATTTAGTTTCAGAAAAATTGGTGCATAAAGTATGCCAAAAGGCTTGGCATAGACTCAAAGCGAATCTTTGACTGAACTTCAATTCTTACAAAGAAGTTCTGCCAGAAACAACATACAAAATGTCATATATATAGCACAAGAAAAGTACTACTATATATTATATATATGTTTTGATAATAAACAAATTCTAAAAAAGTTAAAACTAATAGGTGATATAATGGCGTTCTTTCTACAAAGTCAGCTTGAAAATATATTTTTTCTTTTGAAATATGTCTTGAATAATAAAGTACAAAGTTTTTTACATTAGTTCTTTGGTCTTCATTTTTCCTAGTACTTGAAGCTCATTACGTACCTTGGGTAGTTCCCACTTCCACAAAAAAAAAAAAAAAAAAAAACACTTTCTCATCAGTGAGCATTACTTTGGGGGTTTTTTTTTCTTTGCCTTTCGATCATACATGAAGCCAAGTAAGTTGGTATACTTACTCAGTTTGCTGGCACTTCACGTGAAGCCATAAGGTCAAGCTTTATGGTTACGAGATTCGGGTAGATAGATATTAGAAACTTTGTATTTACGTTAATTTACTTTTTTTGCTTAGCTATACTACAAATTTGAATTGCCTGGAGCCATAAACAAAGTAGCGTTGTTCACTTTTTTTTGTTAACCGGTTTGATGGCCGGTCAGCCGCATGATGTCGGGCTGCTTTGATGACGTAGACCTGACTGACTCTTTTTTAATTTTTTTTCTTTATTTATTTATTTTTGTACATACTTAAATTGTGTATCTTGAGCTGGCATCCTGCCTCTGCCGCCCGCCGTTATATACCATTTAATAGTTATTTGTTAAAGTTTCGTATAGGCCGTCCAGAAAAAACATATAATAAAAAAAAAAATAAAACGCAATGCTCATTGGATCAAGTGACCATAATTAAGTGCGCAGTACTGTGTGTGTACTAGAGTTATATACATTTTTATGTACAAATACCTCACGTTCGAATATGTCTCAAAAATATACAGGAATATATATTGTATGTATATGGAGACTCAAGATTCAAGCGCTTTTTGTGGCAAACTATTTGCCATTTGCATTTGTTTTTTGGTTTTTTTGTTTTTGTTTCTGTTCTTCAGCTTTTTCCATTTTTTATAATTTTATTTGATCTCAAATAAGAGCAACAGCTGGCTCAAGTGTTTGCTTAGTTTTTTCATTTTTTTTTTTTTTTTAAATTTGTTATTTATTATATATGTACATAAATTTTTTTATAACTTGTGCTTGTCTGTGTCCAACAGCTGTACTTCAAGTTGTATATATTCAAATGGTTTTATGTGGCAATCTGTGCACTTCAATGACTCTTTAATTGTTCATTAAATGGCTAGATTTATAGATCAATCTTTAAATCATCTTTCGTACCATATATGTGTATGTATGTGTCTGCCTAATTGGCTAATTGGTACACAGGTCGTATGCGTATTGGCTGCATATGTAAAGGGTGTTTTTTTTCGAAGTATAGAACTTTATGTTGGCATTACTGTTCAAGTTGGCAACCGCAAGAATTGAAGCCAAACGATCATCAAGTAAGGCGTAGATTCGTCGTTGTTCCCTATTTTCATAAGCGAATTTTCTTTAGCGATGAAACGCACTTCTGGTTGAATGGCTACGCCATCAAACTAATCTGCCGCATTTGGAGTGAAGCGAATCCTCAAGTGTATGTCGAATCACCATTTCATCCAGAAAAACTGGCTGTTAGGTGCGCTTTATGGGCTGGTGGAATCATTGGTTCTTACTTCTTCAAAAACGATAATGGCCAGAAAGTTACAGTCAATGCTGATCGATATAGAGCCATGAGCTCTATATCCGGAGCTGTGGTTCCAACAAGACGGCGCATTATGTCACACAGCTCGTGCAACAATCGATTTATTGACAGACGGTCACCCCTAATTTCACGTTTTGCACCTGTGAATTGGCCTCCAATATCTTGTGACTTAACACCGCTAGACTACTTTCAGTGGGGGCTATGTAAAGTCATCGGTCTATACGGATAAGACACAACATTCGCCGTTCTATTGTCGATATACGGCCACAAATGTTGAAAAAAGTCAACGAATATAGGACGTCAAGATTGGACTACATTCGAGCCAGCCGTGGCGGTCATATGCCAGAAATCATATTTAAAATATAAAGTCTCAAGAATATCTTTTGTATAAATAAAACTCATATCAATCGAATAATTCATCGTTGTTTTATTGCAATTTAAAGTTCTGTACCACCATAAAAAAACACCCTCTATGTTGTAGATCAAGAAAAACTATTTGAAATTGTGAATTTTATCGAACGAAAATGTTACTACGGATTACGTATATTTAATATGTATGCAGATATTGACTCTAGCTGCAAGTGATTGCAGGTTTCATTGGAAAGGTTTGGAGCGCTTCAGCCACTGTTCTTGATTTATTGGGGGGGAAAAAATGTAAGTAAAGCCCATCGATTCCGTAAAGTGACTTCAGCGTTACCAATAAGTCATGCAGAGAGTGAAGAATCAGAGCCCTCTGTCAGAATTGGAGATTTTACTGCATGACGATTTATGCCAAACTCAAACTTTCGAATTTTTTCAAATGCAAGAATATTGTCTGCCGTATATTTTGGAATGAGAGAACTATGTTTCACTTCGGAACTGCTGAAAGAAAGCGACTTTTGCACCAATTCTTACTAAGCATGAAAAGAATAATAATAATTATTATAAATATACTAAGCCAAACCTAGTAAAATCTTTTCATTAACCTCAGTAATTGCGCATTATTATAACACTCTGAAAACCTTTAAATGGTAGGTCTTACACCATCCACCATATTCTGAAGAACTTGTTCCTGCTGAACACTAGCTTCTCGACGGATTGCTAGTGGTTGTAGTTTTTAGTTGGGTATTTTGAAGAAATCGAAAATTAGTTTAATGCTTAAATTAAAGCAAGGAAGGATTCTGCTGATTTTTAAAAACTACCACAGAACAGATAGAGAAAACTTCACCGTTTTCGACAGACAATAAAAATACAACCTCGTTTTTAACTCTTATAAGGGATTTGTACTCTCAATATATTGGCAGAATGCAAACTGTACGTTGAGATATAAATCTCACATTTTCAAATAAATGTAGTTTCTCAAGAAAACGAGCTAAAATCAAATCAAATTATTTTGTGCGGATACGAGTATGCATGCTCTGAAAAATAATGCGGGTTTTTGCTTTGTTTTAGTTTGTACAGCTTTAGATCGTTTAGGGAATTTTATTAATTATGATAAACGCAAAACGTTGAAGCAATACATGATCATTGTTCTTAGTTCCTCACAAAAACGCAAAATTCAAATCGAGCAGTTTTATGCGAATTCTGTTTTTCCTGAAAGACATAAACCATTAAAGAAACACCAAAACTTTATACAAGATTTATTACAAATACTTCCAAAAACCAAATTGGCGGGGACAAAAATGCAAGTAAAGTCCATCGATGCCGTAGACTGACTTCAGCGTTAAAGACAAATAAAGCTTAGGGTGAATCTGTTCCGATCAATCAGTCATGCAGAGAATGAAGAATCGGAGCGTTCTGCAAGCATTGGAGGTTTTATTTGATCAAGATTTTCAAAACAGATAATCTTATTCGGAAAAAAATTTTGTCTATCGTAGTTTACTTGTATTTGCAGTGCCTTCTCCAATTGGAAGCTGAGTTTTTAAAAAAAAAACTTGTATTGCTATTTGATATCTGTTAAAAATCAAATTTCGTGTATTTCAAGTAGAAGCATATAAAAAATGGCAAATACCATTTCATTTGAAAAAGATATTTTTAATTTTTCGTTTCAAAATATAAAATTCCTGACAACGATTTGATGTACAATAAACGTTAACTCTAAAGTTTCATGATTTCAAGAAAAATGTGTTTAAAGTATGGTTGGATTCAATTGCTCGAGGTGGCTTAATTTTAGGCGATTTACTTTGAAATCCTATACTTTTAGAAAATACAAACGATTTTTTAAAATTTAAAAGCTCTGCCTTTTAGCTTTCAGAGTTGAGTCATTTGTTTATAAACGTTTAACTTAAAATTAACAGCAATAGTCTCAAGAAATGGAATATATGAGAAAATGAGTTCAATTTATGATTACGAATGAATAATTTAAGAATAAAACATTCATTTCCAGTTATGCCTTATTGAATGTAATGAATCGGATACTTTCAAAGAGTCTATAGCCGCTCTATTTCCTATGTCTTCTATTTCATAGATATTTTAAGCAAATATTGTATTATTTTACAAAATACATGTTTTAGGGTATAAAACGTATAAAAAACTCGCATATTCAGGTAAACGCTTGCTCATACATATGATGACTACTACTGCTGCAATGCATACAAAATATGTAAATACATCCGTCCGTAAATATGTAGATGTGGTATATACTCGCATTTATGTGCATTGTTGGGCTTACACAATTTAATTGCTTAAAGATGACGTCGCAACAATAGTTGCCCTCATTGACCCAGCAATTCTATGCGTTGTTATGTTTCATTGTGTGTGGATACAGTGGAGCTTCTTTGGACAGCTTTGGAAAACTATTTGGGGAGCACAGAACAAATGTGTGCGTCAGCACCTAAGGCAGCTTGCAAGCGTTCTCGAGCATAGTAAGGGATAAAACTCTACCAAGAAGCAGAATTTCAGTCGACAAAAGCGCAAATGAGCACAAGAGAGCGCATAAGAGTATTGACAGTTGTATAAAAGTAAGTTGACAAACAGAGAACCTGGCCATCCATTTTTAGTTTGCTCAGTGCATCTCTGCGAAGCGCTGGAAAGGGATGACGTTCGGCATCAGTAGTAACAGTCAAGCTGCATGGCGCGTCCTTTGTATTCCACGTATGACCTTCTTCATAGTAAATGAGCGCAAACACAGACTGCACACGATTTCACGCCGTAATAAGGTCTGTCTCATCTGGGTATCTGGACACTCAGGTAAACGAGATAGCAGATGAATTGATTGAGCCTGTGCTCCTGAGCCATTCATACCTATCAGTAAGGCGGTAGCAATGAAGCGCATAGAGGAACTAACCAAGAGTTGTAAGGACCACTGGAAGCTTACAGCAGCTTGCCGTCTTAATACTTCGGGAAAGAACCCTCACACTTCCTTCGAGTTGGACTCGGAAGAAGGGATCTGAAAGCTCTGGTGGGGCTCATCACGGGACACAACCGATGTGGCCAACATATGGTTAACTTGCGATTAAAAACTGACCCAACATGCACGGCCTGTCTCGAGTAGGCTGACAATACAGAGCATTTCCTATGCTATTGTCCAGCATTCTCAAGAACAAGACTGCGTACCCTGGGCAACGATGTACTCCAGCTTGCTGGAGCTCACAAAGTACCACTGCAGTCACTTCTCTACTTACTCCGAGAGAGGAGCAGGTTCGTGTAGTGGATTTCTCTACATTTCACCTTTTCTCTTTCTCTTCTTCCCAACCACTATCTAAACCTTTCCCTTTCCGGTATGACACAATGTGCTATTTAGCCTAAGTTTCCTTCGTCGCCTCTGTCACCCTCACATCTTTCTATCTATCTAAGTTGACAAGAATTTGTGCCCAAAGCAAGCAACAGTGAAACGTGTATAAAAAAAATCTGTTGAAACGGAATATCAGGATTTCTACAGCTTCAACTTATAGGAATTGCTCCTACAAGTTTGTGACATGGAACACTTTAGGATTTATCTCTCTGATAGACTTTCAAGTTATTTTGCTTAAATAACTTATTTGTTCACTTAAACGTTAGTTTACTGTAAGTGACTTTCGCGTTCAAATGACGTCATTGCAACATACATTTCTTGGCCCTAATATTGCGAGCACTACTTTTGCCTCTTTTTGTGTGTGCCCCGGTGCGTATACGTAATATGCAGATACGTCTGTGTTGGGTGAAGCCGTGCAAAGTTAACGGCATTTATGTATCTTTGGGTGCACTCGAAACACAATTATGCAATTTTTGAAAGCCTGCAAAGCTTCAAGTTTCTATGTTCGGCTGCAAATACGATATATACAAACTATACAATATATGCGTACCTTCATGTATTGGCTGCCCCATGTGTAGTTTTCAAAGTGTAAGTTAAATTATTTTTATGTGGTTCGCAGACACGCTCAATCTATGCACTTAAAACCCTACAATTGTATCTATACATTTATATCATATTTCGTAGAGTATATATATATATATATATACTGCCCTGTATAAGTGAGTGTGTATACAACAATCAACAGGTGAACTACTAACCTAACTCTGTCGTGTAACAGTAGACATGAAGCAGAATAAACAAATTGTGTAAAAATTCAAAAAAAAAACCCATTGGATTTAGATAGTAGCATAATTTTTTTTGGGAATTTTCAAAAGCTTATACTGATCAACTTAAAGAAGCAAGATATACCACAAAAATACATGCGCTGAGGTATTCTGAACTAAAATCTACATATCAACAAACAACAATAAAGGCATATTATTTAGTAATATTTCATTTACTCAAAATTCCATATTATATCTTTTGTTACATATCAATTTTGGAAAACTTGCGTTTACAATTTCTCTGTTGACAATTTCCCAGCAAGTAGTTCGCAAAAGCATAAATATACTTGAGATTTTGGTTAGACTTTTTGAATTCTATACGATTTTCGATTTAAAACCTCACTGAAGTCACTTTCTGTAATTTTTGACAACGAAAACGAATAAGCTGCGTTTTCGTTGACAACTTTGCAAGCTAATCATTAGATCAACGTACAAAAAGTTCCAATTTCACAACAAATTTCAAATGCCAACATGGAATACCATATTTAGCTCCTGATGCCCCAGACTTATATTGCTGCATTACTGCGGTCTTATATTTTGCAAAAATGTTCTCATATCAAAATTTGTTTTTTGTTATCTGAAACTCTCTGATTACGAGCTATTTTTATATAGAAGCGATTTTCCGTAGATAGCGCTTGGTTTGATTTTGCCATTTGAAGGCTCGTTTGGTATTTAGTTTTCTTGGTAGCCAGTTAAGAATACAGTTTTGGTAGTAAAGTCTATATGGCATAAGGCTTGGATATACTGCAAAAAATTGGCGTATAGCTTTTTATTATTTTTAAATTTATAAATGAATCAGCTGGGAACTTTTTAAGCATTCATTAATAAGTTCTATAGAATGGATCTCTAAAGCAGAAGGCAATGAGTGCGAGTTAGATTTAAAATGTAGATTCTGATCTGCCGGAGCTATTTTCATGGAGGTGTCTTGTATCTTATGTGAACTTTATGGACATGCTACGACCTTTAAAAGGGTCATCATGTGCGAAACAATAAAATATATTTAAATTATTCTAATTCACTGCTGCTTATACTGCTAGCCCTAAGTGCTACAAAGGAAGTATCGTATATAGGAAATTACAGTTTGCAAAGTTTTGGTGCTCCAAATTGAACTCTTTGGCGCTAAAATTTTTACGCCACGACATTTTATTGCGCTTACCAGGGGTGCAAGTTGAAAATTGCCGGATTTTTCGATGAATAAAACAGTGAATTTTCAGTGTATCCGTGCTAACATTTTTATTCAAAGCATTGATCATACGATTCTACATATTTAGCCCAACTTTGGTCAAATTATGAATGCCATCTGAATAAAACTATTTTGCGTTTGAGACGAAGAATCCGACAAGCCGTATTTCAACGTTTTCAAAGTTGGCGAAGCACTGCTCTGTAAGTGAGTATACGTGCCATTGCTGCTAAAAGTTCATAACCAGATGGGGCGAGGTCTGGAGAATAGAGCGGGTAGATCAATATTTTCCAACGAATTTAAGCTGTTTAAGTCGGCGCGTTATCTTCTTACAAGATAACTTTGTCATGTCTTTGGGCAATTTCCGGTCGTTTTGTTGTCAAATTATTCTTTAAATTAATGATTTGTTATTGGTAGCGATCCTTCTTAAACGTTTTACCAGATTTAAATAACTCTTAGTGTAACACGTCAGACTGATCCCACCAAATACAGAGCATTATCTCAGGGCCAACGCGATTTGGCTTTGCAGTCGTTGGGCCAGCCTCACCAGGCAGAAAGCCATGCGTTTTTTCCTATCGGATTTTCGAAACACCAAATATATTGTATATATCAATTTTTAGTCCCCAGTAACAATCTGAGGCAGGAAAGATTTTCTCTCAAACTGTTGTACGTTGGTGAAATATGAAAATCAACGAATGCCGCAAATGCAATTTACTTGGAACAAAATTCGACATGTTTTCTGTAGAAAACAAGAACGAACTTATTAATTTGTCGAAATGTACCTTTGTACTTTTAAGGGTTCTGAACGACAGTAACGAATGACACTTATAAGAAAAAGAAATGTGACAGCTATCATTCAACTTACACTCCTTGTCTTGTCGAAATAGCCTATTTGCATAGCTTTAATAGTACGAAAACCAGTGTTCAGCTTCCTTGAGAGCGAAAATATAAGTGTTTTGGGTACAGTAGTACATGATTCAAATGTTGCAATTAAAACTGCAAGCTTTATTATGCGGCTTCAAAAAAAGTTTTAAGGATTAGACAAATATCATGCAAAAGTAAGTTGTTGTCATAAGTCGCGCCACAAACCGGTTTTCAACAGAACCGGTCATTTTTGCAGCTTGAGAACCCTTAAAAAACGCCACATTTTTGCCAAAATCTGCAAACTAATATGCACACAAAGTAGTCGTTAAAGTGTATTAAGACTAAAATTATTTTTTTTTGCATTCATTGCTAATTTCCATATTGTTTTGATATGAATGTAACTTGTGCAAGTTTTTCCGCAACGTAAAAAAAAAAACTGCTGCATGTGACCTTTTTTCATTTTTTTTTGTCGTAATCAGCAATTTACTTAAATGATTTGCACATTTGCACATGCAAGCCAAAACACACACACACACACACACACAACGTAGTGGTATCATATTATTAAAAATAACGAAATATTGTAATAATAAAAAGAAAAAAGCGTACTGTATTACTAATTGGCCATTTTACCGAACCAAAGTGTTATCTGACTGTGTTGTAGTCAAGGTAAGCGCAAAGCGCAAATGGTAGATTACAGCTGTCTGATAAGATAGCTGCCAAAGTATCTATGAGTTGAGAACGTGTCTGTATGTGTATGCATGTGTGCGTAGTACGTGCGTGTGCGTGTGTGTTTGTGCAACATCTGCTTTTAATGTCTCTAGGCGCAATTCTAATCAGACGCGGGTTTTTGAGTCGAAACACATGTGGAACTTGGAAAAAACAGACAACTTTTGAAAGAAGATATTAGGGTCGCCCACATGCCACATGCCACATAGCTCATAATTATAATAATAATATTTTTAAGAACGTTCGAAAAAAAGGGCATAAATAAAAGTAACAGTAGCAAGTAATTGAGCAGTAGCGAGTAGTAGAAAAAAAAAATTTATTAAATGAACCGTTGCTTTCTTTTTGTTAAGTGTTGTTGCTGTTGTTGTTGTTGTGGTTGCAAGCGCGAGTGAAAGAAGTAAAGAAAGCAAAAAGTGCTTAGCGTTTACCAACGTCACATTTGCCACCATTTTGTGGTTGACTTAAGAACACTCACGTACACACACACACACACACACACGCACACTCCTAGTGACACACTATTATAATGTGTGTGTGTGTGTGTGTTTGGTTTGGTTTGGTAATTATATTTTGTTGTTTTATGGCGGGGTGCGCGGCGGCGGGTTCATTCACCGGCAACAACAATACAAACCCAGCCAAGCAAACAAAACCGAAATAAAAACAAAAAAAAAAATACAAAAAAATTAATAACTTCCAATAAGAATATAAATTACGCCGCACTTGCACTAAAAAAAAATATATAAAACATTGAATACCCTTAAAAGTTACGCCAATCAAACTTAATTACAACAACAACAAAAAAATAAAACAAAACAAAAGCATTTACAACACACGCACACTTTAACACGTCATTGTGTGTGCGTGTTTATTATTATTGTTTTTTTTCTTTTTTGTTTGTAATTTTTTGTTGTTATTAAATTTCTACGATTTCATGACTTCAAAATATATATATTACCCGTAAAAAATAAATGCGTGTAAATGACGACTACAATAGCAACAATACAATTGCAAAAACAGTCACTCACAACGATACACACAGATACAAAATAAACGCAAGCGCGCACTCACACACACACGCACATACGAAAAGTCAAGCGCGCGCGCAGCAGCGTCAAGCAAACAGCAGCAACGAAGTAAAAAAACAACTGATTCGTTGCGTCGTTCGTTGCCGCCGCTTCACAATATTATGTTCGATGGCAAGCACAACGCAACATGTTTGAGTTCGAGCGCGCGAACGCAACGCTGCAGTCCAATTGGAAAACGGTTAGGCGTTGCAACATGCAACATGTTCATTGCCTAAGTTAGGGTTACACTACAAAAAGTAGAATCTATTTCATAATCTTTCAACCCTGCTCGCTTCGCCACCCAACCCCCAGCCCTGCTCCGTTGACTTCACGATCTCTACATTTTTATGCAGATTTGAGTTCTCTTGTGGTACTTATTGATTGTTCATTCATATTGTTGTAATTGTTTTTCCCAATCTTCGTAAATTATTTGCATATTTTCGGGAGTTTTAGGTTGTGTTTCAGATCTAGTTTGAAATATAACCACTCTTCTGTCATAGCAGTGCGTTTGGTGTTTGCAAAGACGAGAACTGACAGCTGAAACTTTAATACCCATTGATATCAATTATAGCATTTATAGCAATTATTTCAAAATTTTGTGTACTCGTGATTTCTTTAAAAGTCCCACGACTTTCTGCAACTCGCAGTGCTTAAGCTTTAAGAGCTTTTGAAAAATAAAACTTGTTACTTTTAATGTCTTACTAAAATATTGAAGGATTTGTATTTGTTGCTTTGAAGGAATTACGTTTGAACAAATTGTGTAAACAGAAAAATTTAAATCAAATACATTAACTCACATAATCTAACCTTTCTTTTGCACTTAGTAATAAATTTGCAGGCAACAAACCCTTAAAAAATCGTCTGATTATGGCACATTTTTAAGATTTCCGGAATCTTACCAAAAAATGTTTCCATAAATGTTTTGATTTTCTACTATTAGCTCTCAGAGAAAAATGCACATAATAAATGTTTTTTTAATGTTTTGTTTTTCAAGAATGTTGATTCTTAAATTTTATTGGTTCAACTTGCCATTTCAGAAGTACAAATTTCTATATAAATAGTTATAAAAATTTTTAAGTTTGCGAAAAATAAGTATTTAGAAATAATTAAAATCTTTCAACACAATGTTGTATGAGAAACCAAATCTGCTTGTATTACAAATTTCGTTCTTAATACATTCTTAAAGCCAGCACTAAAATCCAAAATAATATATGAGCAG
The DNA here is from genome assembly GCA_035046065.1 of Chymomyza procnemis. Taxonomy (NCBI): domain Eukaryota; kingdom Metazoa; phylum Arthropoda; class Insecta; order Diptera; family Drosophilidae; genus Chymomyza; species Chymomyza procnemis. Next base: position 73,007 of record JAWNOJ010000008.1, on the reverse strand, counting down.
TTTTCAATTAAATTTCTAGAGTACAGCAAGACATTCTTGAGTTTTGAAGCTCTGATTAGCTGTATTAGTGTTGCTGCCTACTTTTGAAATTTGGTTTGGCTTTAGACTGGATTGTTAGCGAAATTTTTGGTGAATTTATAAACATTGATCGGAAAACATGTAAAAGTAAGCCAAATGAATAACCAGGGCTGGTTTCTGCTTATTTTTAACTTTACGAGAAATGTTTTTTAGTTGCTTACCTTATTGAAAACATGCGGATTAATTAGTGATAAACTTTAGCTAATTCATTTACGGAAAAAAAAATCAATTAAAACGCCTTTATTTTCGGTGCCGTCTGCTTTTAAAGGAATTAACATCTATAAATTTTCTCTCTGAAACGCCAGTCTCAATTTCATGGCTTGAAAAACCAATATATTTTTATTTTTTATTTTATTATATTGTGAACTAAAATCTAAAAAACTGTTTCTACTTTTTTTCAACGCTGTCATTTCAATTTTCAAATGTTTTAGATCAGAGACGAATTGAGGAGAATTGTTGAGAAAGCCAAACCCCACCCCGGGTTGTAGAGCTGAATGATGATGATGATGAAATGTTTTAGATCATTTTTCGGTAATGATGGTAGCTATGCGTCGCAGCGTTTTTTGATTTGTTTTTTGTCACGACTATTCTTCGCCTCTTAACTCAAGTTGCAAAATTTCACTTATTGGAAGTTGAGATGCAAATTCATAGCAACTAACGACTTATTTTTTGTTTTTCGACTTTTTGGATGGCCCTCTAAAACAATAAACAAAAATAATCTGCGTGTCCAATTATTTCCATACCGAAATTTATATTTATCTCCACTCTGGGGGACGTGGGATTCTTCGATCCCAAAAACCACAGAATCTACATTCGGATATGGAGAAACTGGAATTGTGCTTAACAAATAGAATGAAAAAAACTTCTAAGCAGCACCTTATGTCAGGGAAACCCATTCTTTAATTACCTGAGCGAGTCTTGCTCTTTTATTGCTTCCCCGAACTGGCTTAGCAGATTCGATCAGTCGAACTGGAAGCGCTCCACGGTTAGTTAAATCTATCGTTTAGATTGACTTTGACTATGATCAAATGTGAAACATGATTGTAGGTATACGACGATGGGTCTGGTTTAATAAACGCCTCTCAGAGTTAGCACCCAAATCTGATATTTTTGCACTAATTCAAATGCATACTGTGGGATATGTATTTCCTTTTACCCTAAACGCTCGGGAAGTATTGTAGATTCACTATGAGGTTCCATATTAACGCGTCGCTGATGAATCGCCCTAGGAAATTTCATTTAAATGGAATAGTTACTTCTCTAAATCTGATGAAAATGCTAGCTAGCAGTCCTGCCTGTGGAACTCTGGTTTCTCTTGAGTTAAAGATTGCTGTGCTACGCCGAGCATCCCATTTAATGTTACTACAATCGCGCCGACTTGGCTTCATCAATACTGACAAATTGTTTCCAGGCACCCTCCATACAACGTTCCGCTGTGAATTAAAATTGTCATCTGTCGCTCACATTCTTGAAACGATTTACAACGTCTTATACCTCGATGATGATGGCGACAACATTGGGCATCTATTTCCTTTAGGTACAAATTTGGAAAAGTCAGTACAGAGCCCTAGCAGGCATAGCTTTCCCCTTGAACGCAAACTCGCAGCTGATGCACTCACTACCAGATCGTCTATCTGTTCTGCATTACAATGCACTGCAAGATTACCGGGTGATCGCAGTCTTGTGAAGAGCTGTCTAAGCGAATATTGCTTAAAATTAGTTGTCTTATGTGGAAACTATTATATTGCCGAATCGTCCCATGGAAGCTATGATATCAGTAAGTAAGTTACATAACTACTGGCAGGTTAATTGTTTGTCACAATTGATCGTGAGATCTTAAAGATCCAATTAAATACTAGTAATTTCCCTGCAAACTATGATTTGAATGTTTCTATACAAAAAAAAAATGATAAGAAAAAAAAAATTTATTCATTTTGCATTTTGTTTTGCATTAGAAGTTATCAAATGTTAAAAAAAGGGACTTTCTGAATTACCCCCTAAACTATAGGTAAGACCTAAGAAGGGCATTTTGCGTGTGCAATTTTTCCCAGTCAAAATTTAAAGTACACTTTTGGTCACAGAAAAAATGTTGTTCCGTTGCCAAACAGATGCGATGCAAAGTTTGAATTTCAATCACTTTTGAAACAATTTATTTTAAAATATTTATCTTAGACATGCAACTCTTTCTGCAAAAAGCTTAGAACTACATTTAGAATCAGCTTACCATGAGCCCTAAAACGTTTTAAAAGCTCAATACAAATTAACACATTCTAAAACGATTGTTTGTATGCGACGAAATAACTCGATCGCTTCATAAGCCAAGCAGATATTGAAAGTATTATGTTTCAATTTAATATATTTTTACGTTTTAATCTATTAATAGGAGGAACCTGAAGTAGTTATACAGCTAAAGGATTCGATTTCTAACATGTTTTTAAATTTTTCACTGTATTCATGTATTTCGTCTTTGAATAATGGTATTTTCAAGTCTCTATCTATCGTTAAGTTCGAGGCAAACCATGAAGCATTAATAATTTGTCTCAATATCTTGGGCTGAATGCTGTATAATTTCAACATATGAGCTACTAGTGGTTGCCCAAATTTATATGGCATATGTCCAAATCGGCTTTATGATAGTTTTATATAATAGAAATTTATTTTTAACAGAGAGGACTGATATTTTACACAATAGCCAATAAAGGCTTCTTCATTTTAAATAAATTTGTTCCTTTTTCGCTTGTATGTGGTATTTTCAAGTAATTCGCCCAACTATGTAAAGATCGAGATTTTTAACATCACTTAGTCTTACTTAAAAGATCGACAATTTTATGTTAGAGTTGGTTGGTTTGGTTTTCAAAAATTGTTAAATTGATGCAGAAGTCCCACAAGAAAGCGTGCTAGGACCAACACTTTAATCTATCAACCCATCTGATGTCCCCAAAAATGATAATATCACTATAGCTAGATACGCCGATGACACTTCCAACTTAACCTCAAGTCAATCATCTCCTGTTTGCTCACTAGTACTGCGAGAATATTTGCAACAACTGAAAGCCTGGCCAAAGATGTGGAATATTAAAGTAAATCCAGTTAAATTTATGGTAGTCACTTGTGCCAATAAGTTTGAAAATATTTTATACAATTTTTGATGTGTGTGACCATACCTTCACTTGTGTCCGCAACAAAAGATGTGTACGAACATGTTGGCAGTGAAGCCAAAGCCTAATCAGAACCGGTTTTTGGTTGCAACTTAAGTGACAGAAGCTACCAACATGTTGCAGAGCGGGTAGTTCTGGACGTAAGTAATGTCGCAGCAATTTTTTTTTTCAGCGTATTACAGTTAGAGTAAGCTTTGCCTGCACCAGGGTTGCATTGCGTATGCGATTATAATCTTATTGTTGTTGGGGAAATCATCTGCGTAGATAGTGTATTTTGTTATAAGCTAAGGCATTTGAGTTCTTAAAGAGTTCGTAACTTAACTTCATTCAACTCTATGAAAAACTCTATAAAAATATCCATGATCTTATAAGTTTATTTTCTTCTACCCACAAGTCGAAATGTAAATAGCAAAGCAATCTTGATGTAGTGAGCTTCCTTATAAAAATTTAACCCATATCTATTGTTATAGAATACCAAATAACTTTTTGGTAGAGCTTATTAATCGCTAGGACGGTTTTCGTAGTTGGGAAACAAAGCACTCGAAAGCTGCTCCCTTAAACGTGTAGAACTGAGTTTGGAAATCTCACTTGGCAGCTTTTTTGGTGCTAAATCTATAAACTTATATTGCACTGCCCTCCTATTCTTGTAGACTTTGCCTTCTAAAATTACCTTCTCTGAATGATCGTAGAACATGCCATTTCTCGAACTCGGGCTCATTGACTCCAACGCACTTATCAAAGTTTCTTCTTCGTTATTCCCTTCAGAGTACCTCGTAATTTTAGAACTCGTTTATTTTGTAGATTCAAATTTGCGTTATACCATGCTTGCGCCCTTCGGTACTGCGACCCCCATGGGTCTACTGTGCCCCTGTATTATGCGATAGCTGCAATAAGCTTAACGATTTCCACACACACGCAAGGTTTAATCAATCCAACTTTTTCTCTATCTTAACTCATTTTAATTCACCAAATAGAGCTTTTTTGACCAATCAAGAACTATGTACCCCTGAACTTGGTCAACGATGCTCTTTTTGGGCATCTTTCGTTAAGAAATGTTTAAACTTTTATGTAATTTAATTCAAATATTAAATAATTTGTTATAATTTAATATTTGCTAATGTTTATATTGTTTAATTTTGAGAACTTAGTTGTATCCCTCAAAAAAAATAAGTAAATAAGACAGCTCTTAGGAATTTCAAAATATTACCAATATAGACTTAAAATGCTTGAACTCGGTTGAAATGCAAGACTCTCATTTCCAAGAAAACTCAGATATTGTCTGAGTTTTGTATCTGAATACGATATGTTGTATTAATTTATTCGACATTTCCGATATAAGTCGATTTTGTTTGCATCATACATGAGTTGGCAAAATTTCCATATTTGGAATAAAAGCAACCAAAATCTGGGCAAGAATTACTAATGCATTCCGATAAACTTACTGTTGGGTAGTGAAGGTCGAAACGTTTCGGCAGACGGTGAGTGTAGTCTACCATCGGATGCTTACAAACTCTTTTTTTTTACCAAATTGGTAGGGCCCAATTTGGCACACATTTTTGTAACAAAATCACGACACAAGCGATTTAAAATATATATTTTTTTTAATTCAAAAATTTGATTTCAATAGAAAGTTTTGTAGATGGCAACGATCTTCTATTTTTTCACCCTCCTAATGAGGCTGCCCATACCTTGGCACCATTATCTCCAACAATGGGGGCGTGGATGATGACGTCACAAGCCGACTTGCTAAAGCCCGATCAGCATTTGGGAGATTCTACCGTATCTGGAGCAACCAACAAATAAGCAGACGAACAAAGCTCCGACTATACAATGCGTGTGTAAAGTCCATACTGTTATATGGTAGCGAGACATGGCTCACAACGAAGAAAATGACACAAAAACTGCAAGTCTTCAGTAACAAATGCTTGAGGATTATATGCGGGATATTCGGGCCAAACAGAATATCCAATGCAGAGCTGTCCCGTGTCACAGGCGAGCCCCCCATACACCACCAAATCAGGAAGAAAAAATGGACGTGGATAGGGCATGGAGAAGGTACCCAAGCAGTATTGTCAGGATGGCACTGGACTGGAATCCACAAGGCAGTAGACGGATCGGCAGACCCAAGGCGACCTGGAGAAGATCCATCCTCCAAGAACTGACCCAGGCGAACACAACATGGGACAGAACTAAACAGACGGCGCAAAATAGGGATAGTGGAATAATAAGGAAAAAAAAAAAAATGAGGCTGCTAGTTGGCTTAAAGCTCCCCTACTTCAACACTTATGGTCTCCAGAAGATAGTCTGAAAAAGTTTAGGTTCTGCAATGATTTAAACAAACTTTTTTGAATGCTTCAAAAATGATTTGAAAAATGATTTGAAAAATTTACTATAAAGTGTATGGTTTGATCAGTTACATCAGTAATTTTACTACCTCATATACCACAATTTGAATTCTTCAATAATCATTAATGTGCAAAATCTGAGAAAAGAATTTCAATTTCAGTTTAGTAGAATTTTTAAAGACAAACGATTCACTTTGTTAAATTTCAAAGCTGGTCTAAATTTTGAACACAAAGACCTTACGGCCATGGTAGAACTTACGAATAGAATTTATGGTAGAATTTTGCAATAATGGGTTTTGTTGTTCAGCGCGAGAAGTATGTTCTTTCCTTAATGTAGTAATTTTGCACAGAGAGAATTATGTACGATAAATTTACCATACCATCATGCTGTGTTACGATGTCCTGACTACGAAATGCATAAAAATGTCTTCTCAGATATTCTTCTCCATTTGGCAATGTTATTTTTAGGGGCAGGGTTTTTGGCACGTACTATTCAAATTGGGGAAGAGAATTGCATCCTTTTTAATGTGTTTAGGTAATGCCTTAGGCTTAATATGATGGCATAGCTGGCTAATACACTATTATGAGGTATCGGGATAATACATGGAAATACCATTTTTCGACAGACACTAAAAAGTGCAAACATGAGAACTTTTCCGTCTCTTTTCTAAACTTTGTTCTATGTTGTCACCTGGTGCACAAACTAAATGTAGATATTGGATATAAAAGTTCAATAGGTCGTAAATTGGCTTTCAACAGTATTTTATTGACTTCCCAATTATTTAGCCAATCACTGTGCCATCAGTGATCCATGCGGGCGACACTGTCTTAAGACACAATAAAGGTTCTGCTATTCTACAGATACAGCTGGATGTCAGATGGAACATTACCGCATATATTTCATATGCACTCTGCAAAAGGCAATTGCACACCCGTTGTTCTCAATGGACAGACAGACTTTGCGTAACCACAGCCTGTGACAAATAAATCGAGCCGTAGATAGATTAAGGCTATAAGGCTATCCCAATCTAGAAACTTGGTTTTCAAACCCACCCCGCTACGAAGTACAGCAAGCTTCACCAACCGTAATGTCATAACATCTCCAAAACAAAAACTTGACAAATCTTTCGCGCGTCCCATTCCTATCATGACAACATGACATGACAACACCCAAATCTTGACGAGCTGATTCTTCCCTGGGAAAGAAATAATTTGAGAAGAGGGCATTAGATACGCTGAGAAAAAATACGCGATGAGCTTTATTTTCTACCAAAACCAGGGGGCTTGCGTCCGAGATAAGTTCGCTTCACGAAAGCGTTTGCAATAAACACGAGCAGAGGTTCATCTTGCATCGTTTTTTACCGATGAAACTTTAAGCAACGTCAAAGGGGCAAAAGTATAATTATACAAGGTAGCGTCATTAGAAAACCGATCCCTTTGCCATTCTTGCGTATTTTAGGTCAATATTCATGATGATTTGCTATAAAAAGATTGGGTGAGCGTTAATTGCTGAAGCTCCATTGGCAAAACAAATGTGCAAATCATGAATGCACATGATGAGTGCTCCCGCGCCTATTTCGCGCGTGCCTTCTTCGGTTGATCACTGCAAGGATAGATAGGATCGACTTGGTCTTTCCATCGGAGCTTTGGTCAATACTTTCGCCTAGAACAATTTCTGTCTGGAGCGTCTTTGAGTCAACACAGACGTTGTACCGAAATAAGCTTATGGTTTATTTTGAAGCTAGAGTCGTCCCAAATTCGAAAAACGCAGCTGCATCCGTCCGCGATACAACCCATGCTTCTGTGCCATATAATTAAGAAGAGCGTCTTGTAGAGCCTTAATTTTTAATATCTTCTTCCAGTTATCTCTAAAATGGCGCGCTTGTCTGTTCTCTAGAATCTAGACTTCAAAGTTCAGTTAAGACTTTGTTTTATCTGCTGTGTGGGAGTTGTCATCATTTTGTTGAAACTAAATGTTAGCCAAGTCGCAATGTTCCACTTTAGGCCAAGAAAATCTTAATAGCGCTCGTCATATACAATAACGTTCCGGCCTTTGTCGTCTTTAGAGAAGACTAAGCTTAAGTTGAACGACTGGAATATTCTTTTTTCATTTTAATATTACTGCAATCGAAAATGCTATGAAATATGTGAGTTATAATAATTTTTGTATACTCAGGTCGCAGTTTTTGAAAGACGACAACAGTCCGAATGTTGCCTTGGACTAAAAAGAAAAATGTGTTCAAAAAATGGGTCTCCCAGGTGCGATTTTTGGAATTGCCGGTCAATCACATAGCAGATACTATATTCTTAATATCTCATTCCTATCCCAGCAGCTGGGACAGAAGGTCTTGTGGGACATGTGTGTCATTTTAGCCAAAAGCTCGAAGGTGCTCCGTTTACAAAACCTTTCAATAATATATGCCGAATATACGCCGAATATACGCATAATATTAAAAAGCGTCAATAAAAGAGACACAATCAGAATCAGATAACAATTTATTTCATATTCCAAGACTTGTAGAATTATAAAGATTCCATTGACGCAATGACAAAATTTTGGAATTTAGAACATTTTCATATGCACAACATAACACAAAAATGTTTTTTTTTTTATAAAATTTTGACTATAGAAAAATAATTTAAAATATGAATTTATTGCATCCAATAAAATTTAACTTTATTGATTTTCAATAAAAATTGGTTCCCGATATTCATAAGGGAATTTTGTTTGTGAACATATCTGTCGCATTTGGAGTGAAGCGAATCCTCAATTGTATGTCGATATACATCCAGAAAAACTGACTGTTTGGTGCGCATTATGGGCTGGTGGAATAAATGGTCCGTACTTCTTCAAAAACGATTGTGGCCAGAACGTTACAATCAATGGTGATCGATATAGAGCCATGATTATTAACTTTTTCATTCCTAAATTGAACTACCATGAACACCACAGAACATTTTAAACGGGGTAATCTTATGAACCATCTGGAAATTCTAAAAAGGGTGGGCAATATGATCATGCATATGATCCAGACAAGTTCGTATGCGTGAAGGTCTAACTCCATTCTTCGGCTTCAATAAAATTATTATAAAATAGAAAAACTTGGAATAAAATATTGGAATGACATTGACATTTTCAGTCGCTCCAAGAAATTTCTGAACTTTAACGCAAAAAATGCAAACATCGCTCTCACTTTAAATAAAAAAAGCAAATTACACTCCGGAACATAGGGAACTTCGTCTGTAGTGAATACATCAAAATAGGCATCTCTATTCGAATTAGATGCAGATTCCGCGATGACGTCGAGAACCTGTTCACCAACTGCGAAGCTCTGAATCACAAGAGATACAAAAGCTTGGCACATTCACACAAGAAGACTTCTGTCCGAAGGAGCTGATTCGAAATCTCGGCATACTAACAGTTTAAGAATGACGGCTCATACAATAGATCAAATTGATCGAAATTCACAAAGGCCCTACTTAGCCGCACTATAACCATTACCAGAACCACAACTAACAACAAACACTTCACTTGCAATGCAGATAAAAACTGCTTGGATGAAATACTAGATGGTGATGTGACTTTTTAAGAAAACCTAGAATTAAAATCAATAAAAACTATTCCAGAAGTGGAGGTTTCCTTTCAGATAAAGAATAAAATAGTCCACAGAGTGTTGTCTGTGCTGACCATGGGTACGCGCTTTTGGGAGTTTCGTTGCTTCATATCTTAATACGGGTAAAGCCTTCGAGCTTGGTGTGGAGTTGTTACTAACCAAGCGGGAATTGTGATCCTTAAATTAAAAGAGGTTTATGGTGAAGAACACGACCAAAAAGAAGTGTCACATCGTTTTTGGAACAGTTCATACAATATGACGATATTTCCTACCAATAATATTCCAAAAGAGGGCGTCTTTTGGTTTGTGTACCAGCTGTGGGTTTGTGTCCGAGCTTAAGCGTTTGCTTACATGCTGGTTGCAGATAACAATCCAAAGAGGGCGCCATGGCTCGTTCAGGCCAGCGGTCGTTAGGCAAAGATTGGCAGCAACTCCAATGATTTCAATAAAGCTGAAGCATGCTGGAGCGAAAGACTCGTAAGCGCGTGTCGCCGGCCGCTACTGCCGGTTCAACAACCACTTTTACCCCGCCGTTCCCTCAAACATCAACGAAGATGTCCACAAGATGCGCAATCTGATGGACTGACCTTGTCTTCAAAAGTCTGTGGCCAATCTATTGGTAAGAAGTTCACCCAACGGGCCAGATAAGTCCATTTCTATATTTTAACTAGTTATATTTTTTAATTATTTCAAATTTAAATTAAGATCCACTGCGCAAGTTTAATTAGAAACTTCTGGAAGAACTATATAATCCTAAAGGTGTGGCCGAAATCAAAATTTCTAGAATCACTCTTTGGCATACTGAATTGGTAAACTTTTGAAAGAATCTCTCGTTTGTACAAGCGAGATGTGCTAAATATGTATAAAATTATTAATTATTAAAATTATTATTATTAAATCGCGAATTAGTCGTTTAACGTTTTAGGTGTAATTCTTAATTTTTCCCAAAACTCTGCAACTTTTGGCAATTTATTTTTTCCTATTTCCATTTGGATGTGATCGATTTGATCATACAATTTGTACCGAATCAGACCACAATATCCAGAACAACAAACTATAGCAAAATATGCAGAAACAGATCGACTTTGATCGATACGATATGGTAAACCGATTTTGAGCAAATTGGACTAAGTGCTTGGGAATTACGAAAAGGTAAATCGCCACCTGACAACAGGCACCGCAGCTTGGTGAAAATACTCCCACTAATAACACACACAAAGATTCGCTGATATTTGGTACTCTCAATCACACGAACAAGGCATAAACTCTAGTTGGTGCATTTTATTTTGTGGTAGAATGGGAGGAATCTCCACATATTGGGAGTGGGAGGAAATAACGGCTAGGATATTGGCGCACAAGTATAAGAAGGATCGTTTTCACGATTTTTGTGCATAGATAGGGCGTGCTTCGTTCAGAGTACAATTTAAGTCTTTTTGGTACGCGATTAGGGCCGGAAATCCAAGGATATTTTTTCCGTGTCCTGCCCAAATAAACTATCTTTCGAACTCCACTTTGCGCGATCAGTTTGTCTTCTACCATTTTTTTGAATTGTAACTTGTGGCTGAGTTGCCTATGGCAACGAAAATATTTGAAAATTTAAATTTTTCTAATGATTTTTTAAGAAGAAGAAAAATTTGAATGACATATGTCTGTACAAAAAGGAAGTAAATTTAAATTAGTTCTAATTCTGTTAAAGTTCAGTTGTGGCTAAAAAAAGTTTTACTGCCTTGTAAAATTCCCTTCTTTTTCCAGTCCGCACGTCATTGCTGGCGTTAACTTAACATGTCTAAAGACGATAAAGACAGGCCACCAATACTAAATTTGGATATATCGAAGGCAGGACGCGGTTGTTGGTTAGTTAAATTACCAAAATATATTACCAAAAAATGGAGAAAAGCGCCGTCAAACATGAAGTTGGGCAAAATGCGCATTTTCCAGACTCCCGGTCAGAGGCCTCGTGCTACGCTGACAATCTCAGATGAAGTAATCAAAGTAGATCCTGATGAAAAAATACCCAGAGAACATGCGCTGGACTTTTTGCCAGTGACAGATCAAAGCGTGGGTGTTTTTTCACATACAGTGCATAAGGAGAAGAAGCCCAAGAAGCGCAAAGTTGAGAAGGTCGCCATGGAGGGACGCATAGTGCAAAAACTGACTTGTCGCGCCACAGATGCAGGTTCCTACATGCAACTAAAGTTAGACTCCATACGCAAGGCTGCAGAGTCACAAAAACGTGTACAAGCTATCGGCAAAATTGTGCAAAACTATAAGCCTGTGAACGATCACGCACATAATATCGAATATCGGGAACGCAAAAAAGCTGAAGGCAAAAAGGCGCGTGATGATAAAAACGCAGTTATGGACATGCTATTTCATGCCTTCGAAAAACATCAATATTACAATATCAAGGATTTGGTTAGAATAACCAATCAACCGATGAGCTATTTGAAGGAAATTCTAAAAGAATTGTGCGACTATAATATAAAGAATCCGCATAAAAACATGTGGGAACTCAAAAAGGAATATCGTCATTATAATAAAAATGAAAAAGGTGACGAATCCGAAGCCGATGGTAGCGATTCAGAATAGACTTAGTAGAATGTGCAGATATTTTGCATCATTCCAACAAATAATTTACAAATTGTAATTTATTTATTCCCATTTAAATTTAAAAAGCAAAAAAAATCGAAACTTTGACTTATTCCTTCCTATTTGTACACCTAAATTACGCCCATCACATTGCAACGCATCCTAAGCCATCAAACACTGGATGTGATCAGTTTCCCGTCAACTTAGTTTTGGGTGCGTGCAGTTTTAACAACCGTGTCTGCTCCGTCTGCCTCGCCTCAAAATGCCTAAAAATGTTTTGGGCGTTTGGCCCACCTAATTTTTCTGACCTAATTGGCTCGCAGGTATTTGGGGAATGGGTATTTCCGTGCTGTTGAAGCCCCTGCATGCCGACAAATTGTAAAGTGCGCCACCTATCGTTTATCTCTCTCCCTTCACACTTGCTCCTTGGCGCCGAGGTGTCCATGTGCCAACACTGTTTTCAGGGTTCTAATTATTCTCTGTCGGATATTCCTGAGGTGTATATGGCGTTGTAAATTGTTGTCGTAAACCCAAAACCTAGATTGCTTTCCAGTATCGGTGATGAGAACTTTAGGCGCTAGATAGTAGAGCTAGGTAGTATCTGTCACGATCGTTGATGTTCTTAAAGGGATTAAGTCGGTCCATTTTGGAAAGCTACTTAAGGCTTGACGAAATACGTACATACTGTTGCCGCTTGTAACTGACTTGGCTTATATTCCTGGCAAATATCGCATCGTTTATACATCTCCGGCCAATAGTAAGCAGTGTGTCCTGCTATGACTTGTGCGGCCAGTTTGTTATGAGTCCATACAATTTCCACGCCACCATATCCTCATGACGAATGGACCACATCCTACCTCTATTAAATAGTCGTAGCCGCCAAATCCAGGCACAAGTCTGTTAAGCTTAGAAATTGTTGCCGTTCGCAAGCACCTATCGGTGCTCAATGGATCTCAATATAGCACATCCGCTACTGCAGATTGAATTGGCCTTTTGGATACATGGATACATTTGGATGCTACACCGCTTCACGGCCATGTGATCTGTCATCACTTTAAAACGATAATAGCACTTTTTCGCCATCATCTGAGTTTTGGGTAAGAATTGCTCCTGATTCATAATTGCTTGTATTACAAATATTTTCCACCTCAATTCGACATCTCGTTTTGGGAAGAGCATTTAATGTATGTGCTATTGCAGAGCATCTACACCCGAACTGCCTTTACCAGGAGACAACGCCCAAATATCGGCGCAGTTAATTTATATTCGTAGATGGCTTTAAATCTGCTGCTTCGGAAACTCTGCAGATCCGTAGAAATACCCTTACTCGTTATGTGAGGCATTAAGACGGGCATCGAATTTTAACCATTTTTCTTTCACCCCATGTCAATTGGTGCGTTGTGCGGACCATGCGATGGCTCAATGCATCCCAGCGCCTGCCGCTCATGAACTCGCTTATTTTTTAGAGCCCGCATCGCTGGGTGCTTAAAAACAGCTTAATCTTATCCCCATTTGCTACAATTGAGTTGGCCTATAACTTTAATCCCTATAGTGGCGACTCACTGGTTAAAAGCGACTTGCATATCAAGTCGCTGTTGGGGCTCTGTGAACCGGTCATCCGCCAACTACACTTTATGCATTTGCATGTAATTCTTCACCAATGGAGCTGCCCCGGCGTCAATTGTGTCTTTGTGCACCTGGCCATAAATTTTTATCTCTCTTCCGTACACAAAATTGCAAATTAGGGCCGTGAGGCCATCGGTTGTCACGGCTCTCGCCCATTTGTCGTCTATCGTTCCCCGTGGACAGCAGCAGTATGAATTTTTGTCAACCTTTTAGCATTGAAGAATATAATTTGTTTGTTTGAGCAGTCGCGAACCCAATGCCCACACACTCATTGTCAGAATTCTTCATCTTGTTCCGCAGTTGGCTCAGGTGGCCTATATTTGGCTCACGACTTGGTGGCAATTCGCTTTGGGCTGCATACCCGGCTTTTGACCCTTGGATCTGCCAATCATTTTCGAAATCTTCAAAGTCTTTATCCAACTGCATAAGTTGGTCGAAATTTTCGAATTCGATAGATCGAGTGTTTGCTCGCAGATCAGGCACGCTTTGATATTTATTTGCTTATCTACTAGGACGCATCAAAGTCTATATTTCCAGCATATAAATCTTAAGACTCTCCAAGATTTTGCCTCTTCAAAAAATTTGATCCCGTAGCTTTAAAAAATACCCACTTGGTAAGAAATAGCCGTAAATCCTCAAAGATGGTCAACCATATTATTATTTGCAACTTTAGAATTATTTCTGTTCCATTCCTGTCAGGCATTGCTCTTGGAATCAGATCTAGATCTAAACCATATGGGTCGGCTTACCACTCTAGCTGTTCCAAGAACTCTAGTGATTTAGTGGATCCGTCAAAACGAAATTTGCACTCCCGCAATTGCTTTGCAATTTTTGGGCAATCGTTAAGTCCATTAGAACGGCCGCCCACATTTGGAGGGGTAGGGATTTGCAAAGGTATATTGAAACTCGCTGACCATAATTTCTCATCAACCCCCTTAGCCGCAAAGCATTTTTTCAATTGTATTATAATTAATTCTTATGTTTCTAAGCTATTTTATGGTGAAAGTTTGTAAGACGTTATCCAGAAATATATCCTGGTAGCAAACGTTTTTCTCTTTTAGAGGCGCTTGTCTAGATATAAATCCTTGCAGCAAAACTTTTATCTTACTTACTTGGTTCGCCATATTATTATTTTAATGGCAACAGTGGTTCCCGATGCGCTACTATTAAATGTTATGCGTGCGTACTCTTCGTTTTCAAAATAATACGCGAAACGGCTTAGATATACTGGCACTAATTCCCTATTATATTTGCTGTCCAGTTATTCAAGTAAACAATTGCTTATCCACCGGCTCAGCTCTCCCATAATTGTATTCTGTATTGTCCAGATATTCTGCCAGTCCGCTTTATATAGGAACTAGAGCGATGACACATCCGAGAACTCCCGCCTAAATCTTTTACCTTCTAAGACTCATCTTGACTCTGTTTATCGGCCTACCTATTTTTTTTATCGGAGTACGCGCTGCAAATAATAATACAATTTCTACTACTACCTACCTTACCTATATACTGAAGTCGAAATTCCCGGCCTTAGCCCCTTCCACATAAAAAACTGTTAACTAGGGCCGGTATAGCATTCTTAGTGTTATTGAGATTACGATCACCAAAATTTTTGTTGGTATTATTAATGAGAATACTGCCTGATGGTGATTGTGCTATAAGCCAGCAATTGCCAAGTGAAATCTGTTAAAAATCCGGCGGGTATGTCGAATACGGCAAATCGGTCACAAATTGCCTTTTTATACATTTTTGCTGAAATTTGCTTGTTGTTTGTTGATTGTGGCCCAATTCGATGCAAGTTTTTTAGGTTTTTCAAGTATTATGTCTTAATCGATCGTATCGATAGGAAAATCGAAAAACAATTTTTTTTAAATTCTCTATAAACGTTTGTGTTTATTAGTAATATTTCATTTCCACAATACCAAAAGTTCTGGAGAAAAGAGCAAGATTAAAGAACTTTTGAAATCTTCGCTGTATGCATTGAAAACCATTCGAAAACTGGTAAGAATTTGAAAAATAAGCAATCGAAGCACTACTTACTGAGTATAAAACCACACAGAGCAATCCTTGTCTGTGAGTATATAGCACCGACAATTTGCGTTAATATATTGAAAAGAAGAATGAGCAAAACAACATGAATACTTCAAAGCCTAAGTCACTAAGTCACGTAGGCGGAGACCGGTCCAGTTTAGGGTGAAATTCCTGAGCCCATGGACACCTCGGCGCCAAGGAGGATTCGGTCACCGTAATATAACTAAGCTTCAGAAAGTGCAAGGGGAGAGAGATAAATGATAGGTGGCGCACTTTACAATTTGCCGGGATGCAGGGGCTTTAACAGCACGGGAATACCCATTCCCCAAATACCTGCGAGCCAATTAGGTCAGAAAAATGATGTGGGCCAAACGCCCAAATCATTTTTAGGCATTTTGAGGCGAGGCAGACGGAGCAGACACGGTTGTTAAAACTGCACCCACCCAAAACTAAGTTGACGGGAAACTGATCGCATCCAGCGTTTGATGGCTTAGGATGCGTTGCAATGTGATGGGCGTAATTTAGGTGTACAAATAGGAAGGAATAAGTCAAAGTTTCGATTTTTTTTGCTTTTTAAATTTAAATGGGAATAAATAAATTACAATTTGTAAATTATTTGTTGGAATGATGCAAAATATCTGCACATTCTACTAAGTTTATTCTGAATCGCTACCATCGGCTTCGGATTCGTCACCTTTTTCATTTTTATTGTAATGACGATATTCCTTTTTGAGTTCCCACATGTTTTTATGCGGATTCTTTATATTATAGTCGCACAATTCTTTAAGAATTTCCTTCAAATAGCTCATCGGTTGATTGGTTATTCTAACCAAATCCTTGATATTGTAATATTGATGTTTTTCGAAGGCATGAAATAGCATGTCCATAACTGCGTTTTTATCATCACGCGCCTTTTTACCTTCAGCTTTTTTGCGTTCCCGATATTCGATATTATGTGCGTGATCATTCACAGGCTTATAGTTTTGCACAATTTTGCCGATAGCTTGTACACGTTTTTGTGACTCTGCAGCCTTGCGTATGGAGTCTAACTTTAGTTGCATGTAAGAACCTGCATCTGTGGCGCGACAAGTCAGTTTTTGCACTATGCGTCCCTCCATGGCGACCTTCTCAACTTTGCGCTTCTTGGGCTTCTTCTCCTTATGCACTGTATGTGAAAAAACACCCACGCTTTGATCTGTCACTGGCAAAAAGTCCAGCGCATGTTCTCTGGGTATTTTTTCATCAGGATCTACTTTGATTACTTCATCTGAGATTGTCAGCGTAGCACGAGGCCTCGGACCGGGAGTCTGGAAAATGCGCATTTTGCCCAACTTCATGTTTGACGGCGCTTTTCTCCATTTTTTGGTAATATATTTTGGTAATTTAACTAACCAACAACCGCGTCCTGCCTTCGATATATCCAAATTTAGTATTGGTGGCCTGTCTTTATCGTCTTTAGACATGTTAAGTTAACGCCAGCAATGACGTGCGGACTGGAAAAAGAAGGGAATTTTACAAGGCAGTAAAACTTTTTTTAGCCACAACTGAACTTTAACAGAATTAGAACTAATTTAAATTTACTTCCTTTTTGTACAGACATATGTCATTCAAATTTTTCTTCTTCTTAAAAAATCATTAGAAAAATTTAAATTTTCAAATATTTTCGTTGCCATAGGCAACTCAGCCACAAGTTACAATTCAAAAAAATGGTAGAAGACAAACTGATCGCGCAAAGTGGAGTTCGAAAGATAGTTTATTTGGGCAGGACACGGAAAAAATATCCTTGGATTTCCGGCCCTAATCGCGTACCAAAAAGACTTAAATTGTACTCTGAACGAAGCACGCCCTATCTATGCACAAAAATCGTGAAAACGATCCTTCTTATACTTGCGCGCCAATATCCTAGCCGTTATTTCCTCCCACTCCCAATATGTGGAGATTCCTCCCATTCTACCACAAAATAAAATGCACCAACTAGAGTTTATGCCTTGTTCGTGTGATTGAGAGTACCAAATATCAGCGAATCTTTGTGTGTGTTATTAGTGGGAGTATTTTCACCAAGCTGCGGTGCCTGTTGTCAGGTGACGATTTACCTTTTCGTAATTCCCAAGCACTTAGTCCAATTTGCTCAAAATCGGTTTGCCATGTCTTAGAGGCCAAATCGATCAAAGTCGATCTGTTTCTGCATTTTTTGCTGCAGTTGGTTTCTTGTTCTGGATATTGTGGGCTAATTCGGTACAAGTTGTATGATCATATCGATCACATCCAAATGGAAAAAGGAAAAAACAATTTGCCAAAAGTTGCTGATTTTGGACAAAATTAAGAATTACACCTAAAACGTTAAACGGCTAATTCGCGATTTAATAATAATAATTTTAGTAATTAATGTTTTTTTCATATTTAGCACATCTCGCTTGTGCAAACGAGAGATTCTTTCAAAAGTTTACCAATTCAGTATGCCAAAGAGTGGATCTTAATTTAAATTTGAAATAATTAAAAAATAGAACTAGTTAAAATATAGCAATGGACTTATCTGGCCCGTTGGGTGAACTTCTTACCACTATGCACCAGCTCATATCAAAGATTGGCCACAGAATTTTGAAGAATAGGTCAGTCCATCAGATTGCGTATCTTGTAGACATCTTCGATGATGTTTAAGGGAACGGCGGGGGTAACAGTGGTTGTTGAACCGGCAGTAGCGGCCGGCGACACGCGCTTACGAGTCTTTCGCTCCAGCATGCTTCAGCTTTATTGAAATCATTGGAGTTGCTGCCAATCTTTGCCTAACGACCGCTGGCCTGGACGAGCCATAGCGCCCTCTTTGGATTGTTATTTGCAACCAACATGTAAGCAAACGCTTAAGCTCGGACACAAACCCACAGCTGGTACACAAACCAAAATACGCCCTCTTTTGGAATATTATTGGTAGGAAATATCGTCATATTGTATGTACTGTTCCGAATATGATGTGACACTTCTTTTTGGTCGTGTTCTTCACCATAAACCTCTTTTAATTTAAGGATCACAATTCCCGCTTGGTTAGTAACAACTCCACACCAAGCTCGAAGGCTTTACCCGTATTAAGATATGAAGCAACGAAACTCCCAGAAGCGCGTACCCATGGACAGGAATTAGGGGGATAATGCAATTCTCCCAGAGTGCGTCACACCATTTAGCGTATTACAAAATAATATAGCACTTATATGTAAATATCACAACGAATTTATTTTTACTATGGTTTCCAATATTTGAAATGAATAATTTAATAACTTTTGTCATAAATTATAACATATATATTCGTATTTCGTGATATATTTCTTATTGAAACAGAATTATCTCGGGAAAAGATTGAATTGCTGTTACTTAAAGCATAATCAAGATAACTAGAAAAATTGGTATATCCATGTTCGTCAGGCCGCCTGTCTAAACTCGTAACTTCACAGAAAAAAAATTCTGATATATGAACGATAGCTCGAAAAAAATGTAAAACGCTTTGTATAAATATTTCGGTTCTTTATTAAGATATTATAGCCAAATCTCGAACCTAATCGGTAAAAAAATTAGATTTTAACACTAGACTCGATGTATTTCTTTGGATCTCCAATCTATCCCTACCAAATTACTATAGATATAAAAAAATCATCGGGCTCCCATGGGGTAAATCGGTAAATAAAATCAATGTTTCCAAGTACTGAGCAAAGTTTCATAAAAATCGGTTGACTATTTGAAATATAGCTCTCATTTCATTGTATTTCATTTGGTCTTTAATTTATCCCTAACAAATCCAGATAGTAAAAGTACTTTAGAGTTCTTAACTACTATCACTATCACCTAACCATATACCCCTTAAAAGGAAAATCGGTAAGAAAAAATATATTTTCCTAAAAAATATTCTCGGAAAATTTTTAGACTTTCTTACTATTGTACCAAGTTTGATTAAAACCTGTTAACTGTATAAAACTGGGCAAATCGGATTTCGTTGCTTTAGGAATGCTAAACTATACAACTGATGGATAGTGGTACATGGTATGGTATGACTTATGAGGATAGCGTCAGAGGTTAAATCGATCTCATGCATCTGTTGCATATTACAGCCGCCACCTTAAATAGTTTCGGCAAAGAGATTCCGGCATAGTACGCTTCGATCTAAGGAGTGCTCCTATTCCGAATATAAATTAGTTAACTGGAGAGAGCCTTCACATCACATTGCCGTCATTGGAACGATTGAAACGATTTAAAAAATTTCATAGTTCACGACTGCAATGATCTTCTAAAATTTTCAGTGCAATATGGCGGCTCAAGTAGCCACGATGAGTTATGGTCCTTCTTTGTGAATACCCCCAAGAAGGGGTTGGAAACTCGACCATCAAAGATAATTTTATCATAATTTGTTGTTTGTAGCAGCTACAGAAAGAACATCTAAACTTCTAACAATCTACCAAAAACAGCAAGACTAAAGACTAAACAGTTGGTAACCTAACGAAGTGTGATAGACAGTTGGAAAAATTTTAATTAAAAATCATTTGGCTTCTATTTATTTTCAGTATCAAGAGTGCTTTGCGTTTTAGTTTACAATAGAAAATTTCGAGTAAGCTAAATTTATTTGAAATAAAATATATTTATATCAGCCCAGATCCAGGTGAGTTAGCGACTTTGAAGTCTGGCTATCTTAGTAATATCAATTGGTTTGCAGAGAATCGTTCATAACCGCCAATCTACCAAATACGACGCAATGGATAAAACCAAAAAACAAAAATCACTTCCATGCCAAGTTTACAAAACGAAAGATACGATCACTATTGTATCTGATAATGAAATCGTATATGTGCCAAACAAATACAAAGAGATGCTTGGAATTAATATGAATGATTTTTACAATCCTATATTTGCAAAAGATGATGTAAGTAAGGGCAACGATAAGGATAAAACATTGAAAAAGGCTGCATAAAAATTCATGGTTTTGGTATAGATGAACGGACATAATTTCACATCTATCTGTCATTTTATTACCATTTGCTCGGAAAAGGCGCAATATTTAGATGAAAAAAAAAAATTATTAAAAAAAAAAAACTTGTATCCCTTGACTATTGTATTATCGCTCCAAAGGCAGAGCATGGTGATATTTGTATTAAGAGCTCGGAGAGAACAGTGGCCTGCAGTTTATAGCCGAATGTCGAATATCTTAAATTTAGTGTGCTAAACCTGTGAAAATGGTGAAATCAAACCACCGACTTTCGTGTTTCAAGGAGAATATGCTACCACTTATAAGCAATAAATTAGGAGGATCAAAGAAAGACTAAGGGTTAATGCTATTGATTAAGCGAATTTGGATGTCGAAAGATGGCATGAATTATCATGGCATCGTTTATTAAAAAAAATCGAAAAGGAAAAAAGTGACGATTTTTAAAGTTAGAAAATCTTCGCGTAAACAAGGGTAGGATAGAGAAAGTAGTCTAGACAGAGTCAAGAACAAAGTTCTCAAATGCTGCACATAACATTAGACAGTAATTGTGAGAAGAAAGAGGACCAATCAATATTAGCTAATTTAGGTCAAAGCTGTATCAATTTGCCCAATTGTGAAGTTGTGATGATCTCTAGTAGTCTCTCCAATAGTATCAGCTTCCACTAATGTCGAAGTAGGAAGTAACAAGTTGCTATATAGAATCAGGAATGGGTATAAACTATTAAAGTTGACTTTAAATTAAGAGAAAGAATAAATTATTCACAATTGACTTCTACCGCAATAAGAACACCACCACGACCAGACAGCCAGTAAAGTCCATTGGTAATGTAAGAATATATCAAAATATTAAAGTCTGAAACAGACGAGATAATCTAGATTGCTGTACAGGCAAAAGAATCAGAATTAAATTAGTCGCATTTGTGAAAGAGTCCACAGTGTTCAGCAAGAAAGCCAAGCTCATTCTGATAATGAGTGTTTATAAAGGAAATTATCTTTTTTCAAAAGTTTTAGTTACATTTTTGGAAGAAGCTATATAAGATGGTTCAATTATGTAAGGTTTTCTAACTAATTTGTGAACTATGAAAGCAATATTAATATTGCTTATTCTTGTCGAAGAAATATGGCGGTAAAAGCTTTAGTTACATTTTATAACTTATTATAACTTGGATAAGATATTTTGAGCTTCTCGCAAATATATTACTTTAAACTCTATATATATGACTTTATAGGTGCCAATTCTACTGGTGGGTTAAGTCACTCACTGTAGCTTTTAATGATTCATACATGACACTAAAGTTGGAGTCGATTCGCAAGGCTGCAGAGACACAAAAACGTGTGCAATCAATTGGCAAACTTGTGCAAATTATAGACCGGTTAAGGATCATGCACATAATATTGAGTATCGGGAACGCAAAAAAGCTGAAGGTAAAAAGCTGCGGGATGATAGAGACGGAGTTATGGACTTGTTATTTTACGCCTTCGAAAACCAGCAGTATTATACCATTCAGCATGTGGGTAAAATAACCAATCAACCTTGAAACTAAAAAAACTTGTTAATACATTTTTTTAAATATTACAATATTCGGTAAAACTTTTATATAAAATTCAAATTTATAGTACGTCCTTATTACTTTTGTAATTCAATTCGTGAAACTACCAAAATCTTATGCCCAATAACATTGAGCCTTTAAAAAAAAAATTTCTTTAGTTCCCAATGATCGTATAAAGACTTACCAGGGCACTTTAACTGAAGTAAGCAAGCGCATAGCATCTGTACATCGAACAAGTATCGGCCACCAGCACGAGGTACCTTTTGTGGAGAGCACATAAAAATATTCAGGCACCGGCCGAAACAGTCGTACCACTGCGAGGCCCCTCTGGAAGATGTATACGCAGCGACGAGGACAGAGCTAATGCGTTTGCCGACCACCATCCGAAATTGTTCCTGTACACAGCGGACATGCCTGCAAACTATCAGCTCACAACTTCTACATTTGCTGCCGATACCGCAATGCTTAACCGATCTAGACGTCCAGTAACAGCACAGCTTGCCCTTCATCTCAAAATAGTGGAAAGATGGTTCGCGGACTGGCGCATTAAGAAAAACGAGACCAAAAGCAGACATGTATCCTTCACACTGAACAATCAAACTTTTGATTTGCCTTTAGCCTCCAACAAATGAGACAATTTACAAAACAGTTTCGAAATTACAATAGAGTAGTATCTGCGAATCCAAGCCCAGGTGATTTGTAGAAGCCGCCTCTAAGCTGAGATCAGATGCATTGCAACCTAGCATATTGATAGGATCGTGGATTTAAGTGTTATGCCAATGCCGAACATAACTTTTAAACAATCTTTAAAACATTTCATTTTACATTCTATGTTTCATCAATGGAATGCATTATATTCTTATTAATCGGTATTCAACTTATTAGATTTTGGGAATAGGAAATCCGTTTTTGAATTTTCAGAAAGCTTTTTTGTAACAGTTTGTGCTTATTCTTCAAGGAAATCAAGTTATTTGTGAAAAGTGTAAAAGTAGAACTTGTAATAAATCAAAATGTTTATAGGTTACAGGGCTATATGGGTAGTTTATATACGTGATTCTAATTACAATAAAAGTGAATTTGTAATATTTAAATTTTCTGGAGGCTCCTTAAAAATCTTAGCTCGAGCATCATTTTCGAGCAAACAATTGCCTTATGGTAATCCAACAAATGTCAATTGGCAATATTATATGCAAAAATTCGCTACAGAAAAAGGATCCACAGAAGATCGTGTCAATTAACTAAATATTAAATATTAAAATATTTGTAAAAAAAGCCCCTATTATTTAGTTATTTTTATTGCATATCTGCCACATACACTCGTTTGCTCCAAATCAAAATAAAAAAAAAAAAAAAAAATATTGTATATATACAAAATATTTTTGATCTGACAAACTTATTTTGAAGGTGATAATTATCGTAACGAATAAAATTCATTAGGAAATATTTTTCGAAAAATTATCTTATAAGGAATTAAAAAAATTATTAGAGAAGACGCTTTCAAAAAGCAACCAATTATTTTCAGTTGTTTTGAATTTGTGAAGTCATTTTGAAGCCAATGATGCGATATATCCTTTCAATACTTTTAAAAATTTTGTAATTTACTGCGTTTTTTTTTTAAATCAAATATATATTTCTTAAGAAATGAAGCTTCGTGTTGTTTTTTCTGAATTTATAAACACATGGTATTCACATTGGAGTCATTTGATGATTATGGGCATACGTTTTGGAGAATGAAAGAGACAAACGGCATTCTGTTCAGTTAAAAAAATTTTAAACCTCTTATAATATTTAATTAGCTAATTTGATCGCAGCTTGAATGCTTTAAATTATTAAAACCGAGAGAAGAAAAAAATCTTGTTATATTGTTCATAAATATATAAATTTAGTGAACATAATTGTACCATTTAAATAAAAAGATTATAAACTTTACGTTAAACTCTTCTCAAATAATATTACTCGATACTCCTTAGTTAATAATATTTTAAGATGAGAAATCGCCAAAATGAAGTTAACCAAAACTTATAAAATATCATTTGATTTCAACGAATTTCGAAAGCTGAAGAGCAGACATAGACTGGAATGGTGAAAAATCTTTGGTGGCTGGGAGCAGACACGGAGGCAAAGGGTTAATACTCAATTTTTCAAAATTACAAAATTAGCATTTCGTACAATATCAATTTAATACGAAAAAATCATTATGATGCTAAACATCTATCGGACAATTATCAGTTTCGGTTTTCGTATATCGAAGACAAACAAGAATTTTCGATTTCAGCAGCACTTTAGATTTATAGCAATATATGTCATATGTCATAATATGTCATCATATATTCAAAACAAAACCATAATTTTATTCATAATTAACATCTAAATTTATGTGTAAGCCAATAATAACTAACAACAGCTCAATGCATGCCATTGACAGACAAGTCACTCCTTAAAGTAGACCCCAAGATTCGTCAACTGTTTGTAATCAATATTTATAATTTGGTTCATTGATTAAGCGCACAAAAATGGTGATCCTACGTAATGAATCTAAATTCTCTTGATACTACTAACTCTATACAATTCAACCATTAATGGGAGACCACCTATCGCAACTTTTTTCCCACTGACGACACATTTGAAGAAATTTGTTTTTTGACTTTATTGAACATTTAAATCAAATTGAAGTTTTCTTGGATTTATTTATTTTTAAATATAAATATTTTACTGCACTCTATATTCTTTCTTACAATGAATTACATAAGATTTATAAACCCTAAAAGGTTCTTACTTGGGCCATCAGCGTATCTTTCTTGTTGTTCATCACTTTTCAGGTGACGATTTAAGTATTTATTCAATTAAAATGGGAAATGCCTATTGACGAAATTTGTAAGAATACAAAACTGTTTGACATCTAAGGAAAAATTGTACATTGATTGGTTTAAAATAGTTGTTAATTATTAATAGCAAAACATGAAAAACCGGAGAAAGCTTGTATATCTCAAGCCTTAAGCTTCAAAGCCGGTTCGAAGAATCCTTTCTTTCAACGCATCTGTTTCCGTAAAGTACATACAGATTGATACAATTCAACTATTGGCATCGGGTCAGCAAGATCTGTAGACGAGAGTTTCATTTGATAAAGTATTTCTTTAAATAAAGAAAATTGGTGCCTGTTCCTTGTTAAAACATTGGCTCAGTGGTAATGGCTTGATGCAATTCAACATGGTAAAATAGTAGAAATAAGTTCCATACATGCAATGGCTACGAAGTGCAAGAAATATTTGCAAACTTAAGTCTAGGTTTGTCAGTCTTTTGTCAGTTTTGTTAAAGTTTAACAATCAATAGTTTAAGTTCAGATACAAGGTATTCCAATCTATATCCTTAACTACTTCGAAATGTGCTTAACATAACCTAAAATACGGATTGAGCGTTCTTATCTTTCATCTATGTGGAATGAATCTTTTACAATAAATAAATTTATTCCTTTTAATTATTTTGTCATCGTATTTGTATTAACTGTTCGAAGAGAACAGAGACCTATACATTATAGACAATTATCCTACGCATTTTTGTTTAATTTATTATTCCCTTTGATTATGATCATCTCTCCAAAGGCGGAGCATTGGCCAATTTGATACCACTGCGAAGTTGATCTTTCGATTTAGGGGCGAGTACTTTTTTGGGATTTAAACAAAAGCAGACTCAGTCTATGAATTACCTAGTAGGAAGAAAACGAAGACACTGCAATATAGCGATTTTTCTGGCCAGGCGTAAGTTCTATTGAATTAAACAATCACACATCCTTTCACTGAGTATAAAAACCAAATATATTTTAATTAAATAACACCAACAGTTATATTTTTTATTTCATACAATTGCCCGCTGATCATGCTGAACGCCTTGTGCCAAATGTCGCCAAAACATGGCGAAAACACATCCACGTCTGCTTTGCTGCTTCGTCCAAAGATGCCATAAAAATCTGTAACCCCGACGGAAATCCATTAAAAACGAGGACACCAGCCAATCAACTTTCGACTAAAGATCAGGCGCTACCTTTTCCATTCGATTCCAAACTCAAACAAAGCACACCTCAGGGAACCGAAGTAGTTTTTGCAGTGCTATGAACTACCATTTGATTATTTATTTATTTATTTTTAATAAAATACAACAAATCATAGATACGAAAGCATATCATATTTATAAAGAAAAAAAACCAATTTTGATTTGATTCCCAAAATTTGTGATCATTTTACGGAACGAAATTTTTTGTTCCAGCATCAAAAATCTTGCGGCTGTTCAGCATAACATAAGGCGGCATGGACCAAAACTAATTTGTGGCGAAATCACGAATTAAAGCGGCAATGGTGTGCCTTGGATGTCACTACGATTGATGTCCAGGCTGCACCCAATAATACCCTTTCAAGCGTTAGTTTCATACTTCCAGGGGTAGAAACTGTGGAAATCCTGCTTGTGCAGCAAGGTAATGACGAGCCGAATTTAATTGATGCGGGAACTGAGCCTGGGCAGTCAAACCATTACGAGCCCCATACATCCAGCTCATTAAATTACTCCTTGAAACAGCTTCGACGCCGAAATTACTGTGTAATTGCCGGACAAAACCGAGCCTCATCTTTTGCTTTTGCCGAAATTCACCTCGCAAGCGTTGAATTAATAGAAGCGATCGAGATTTGTTAAAATGATCCAAAGTCCAGTTGCCACAGTTTTGATAAAATTTAGACTAAATCAACAGAAAAAGAATTAATACTTTTTCTTCTTACATTTTGGAAAAAATTTTGTTGACTTCCTTAAATGTTGAAGAACTAACGTTTCAAATGAAACTGAATCCCAGTAGAACTTTTGCCAAACAATTTATATAATTTCTTATACTTTGAGATGTAAAAATTTATTTGACCTCACATCTTTTGTAAATAACTTTTACTTACAATTTTTAGTGCGAAAATATCACTTCTTATTGCCTATCACACAAGGCATGCTCTTGTATTCAAAAGTGTATTGGACGTGTAAATTATCGATTGAATATCGGTAATAATATCCATGTCGAAAAAACCATGAAGAAATTGTTAACTTAAAAAATTTAGAATTTAAAAAAGTTTTTATTTTATTGTTTCCCGAATGACTGCTTTCCTTACATGTTGAATAACTATGTTGAACTAAAGTTTCAAATGAAAAGTATTCACAAACAATACTTTGACATTTGAGTCGATGCACCTTAAGAACCCAAATGTTCATATCTAAGTAGAACTTTTGCAAAATAATTTTTCGAGTTTCTTCCCGGGAGACAGCGAGCTTGGTGTATCATCTTTGATCTTGGGAGTTCTTTTTTTTATAGAGGTCAATCTCAATTGTGATCAGATGGTACGTCTGCTTCAGGATACGTTGAAATTTTGTTGATCCCAAAACAGCTATTAACAAGAATATAGTCAATTTGATTTCTGACTGCATTTTCGGGGCTATCTTAAGGAGATTTCCATGTGTAGAGTCTTCTTGATGGTAATTTGAACCAGATGTTGTTAATTCTTTGATTATATTCTTGGAAGAATTGAAGTAATCGGTCTCCTCTGTCAATCCTCACGTCTAGACCAAATTCATCTACTATTTTTGGGACTTTTCCACACCCATTATGATGCTGATATCGTGTGGTTTGCTTAGCTTGAGAATGCTCTCCAGTTCATCGCAGAAAGCTTCAATTTCGTCGTATGTGGAATCCGTCGTTGGGGCGTATACTTGAACTATGTTTAAGTGGACTAGCATGGCATTGACCTTCAATAGTAATGCTGTGTACCAGAAAGGGATAAATTCACTCACGTATTGCCTCATGCGGTTTGGCATAATGGCACCTACTTCTTTTCTATGCCTTGGGGTGTTATTGCCCGAGTAGTAGAATACGTCATCATTCGTAGCACATTCACGGGAATTCGGCTACCATATCTCACTTATTGCTAAGATGTCAATTTCTATTCTTTGCATTTCTTGTATGGTGTTGGATAGTTTTCCAGATTCGAATAAACTTTGCACATTTCATATTGCTATTTTTTTTTTTTTTTGGTGTTACATCCGGGGATTCTTAGTAGCCTCATTTTGCCAGAGACTGAGGACCGCTGTTTTTGGTTTTCTTATTCCATGTGATATTTCTAGGGATAATACTTCATTGGTTTCCCGTTGCCTTATGAAGGCCTTGCAGCTTTCCATCCCTCAATCAGCCGACCTTAACATAGGAAACAGACGCTACTTTCAATTTTTGTCCGCGAGTGTCATTTTTAGTTTCATACTTACCATGCATTTCTGCCGGGCGTTCCCTTATACCTACATTAAATTAGAAAACTTTGAAGAAACTCTTCAAAATGCTTCCCTTATAGAGGTCATTAAATTATAATTATCTCTTTACCAAGACAAGATAATAAAAATCGTTTCTACATTGCTTTCAAAGATATTACGATATATCGACCTAAAATTATTGTTGTGAACGGTCTATAATATTGACATTATTATACTCCCCCATTTCAATGAAAATTTAAAAAATTCCCTAATACAGCTTTTTTTCGAAAATAAAGTAAGTCAATATTGTGTGTGAGTACTTTTCATTTGAAATATTAGTTCAGTTTAGTTCTTCGAGATGTAAAAAGTCACGAAATTTTTTTTTCAAAATGTAAAAAAAAAATTATTAATTCTTTTTCTGTTGACTCAGTCTAAATTTTATCAAAACTGTGGCAACTGGAGTTTGGATCATTCTAACAAATCTCGATCGTTTCTATAGAACCGACGCATTAAAATATTTGGCGCTTTCCAGGTGAATTTCGGCAAAAGCAAAAGATGAGGCTCATTATTGTCCCCGGATGTAACACCAAAAAACAACTAAAAATAGCAACATGGAATGTGCAAAGTTTATTCGAATCTGGAAAACTATCCAACACCATACAAGAAATGCAAAGAATAGAAATTGACATCTTAGCAATAAGTGAGATATGGTAGCCGAATTCCCGTGAATGTGCTACGAATGATGACGTATTCTACTACTCGGGCAATAACACCCCAAGGCATAGAAAAGAAGTAGGTGCCATTATGCCAAACCGCATGAGGCAATACGTGAGTGAATTTATCCCTTTCTGGTACACAGCATTACTATTGAAGGTCAATGCCATGCTAGTCCACTTAAACATAGTTCAAGTATACGCCCCAACGACGGATTCCACATACGACGAAATTGAAGCTTTCTGCGATGAACTGGAGAGCATTCTCAAGCTAAGCAAACCACACGATATCAGCATCATAATGGGTGTGGAAAAGTCCCAAAAATAGTAGATGAATTTGGTCTAGACGTGAGGATTGACAGAGGAGACCGATTACTTCAATTCTGCTAAGAATATAATCAAAGAATTAACAACACCTGGTTCAAATTACCATCAAGAAGACTCTACACATGGAAATCTCCTTAAGATAGCCCCGAAAATGCAGTCAGAAATCAAATTGACTATATTCTTGTTAATAGCTGTTTTGGGATCAACAAAGTTTCAACGTATCCTGAAGCAGACGTACCATCTGATCACAATTGAGATTGACCTCTATAAAAAAAAGAACTCCCAAGATCAAAGATGATACACCAAGCTCGCTGTCTCCCGGGAAGAAACTCGAAAAATTATTTTGCAAAAGTTCTACTTAGATATGAACATTTGGGTTCTTAAGGTGCATCGACTCAAATGTCAAAGTATTGTTTGTGAATACTTTTCATTTGAAACTTTAGTTCAACATAGTTATTCAACATGTAAGGAAAGCAGTCATTCGGGAAACAATAAAATAAAAACTTTTTTAAATTCTAAATTTTTTAAGTTAACAATTTCTTCATGGTTTTTTCGACATGGATATTATTACCGATATTCAATCGATAATTTACACGTCCAATACACTTTTGAATACAAGAGCATGCCTTGTGTGATAGGCAATAAGAAGTGATATTTTCGCACTAAAAATTGTAAGTAAAAGTTATTTACAAAAGATGTGAGGTCAAATAAATTTTTACATCTCAAAGTATAAGAAATTATATAAATTGTTTGGCAAAAGTTCTACTGGGATTCAGTTTCATTTGAAACGTTAGTTCTTCAACATTTAAGGAAGTCAACAAAATTTTTTCCAAAATGTAAGAAGAAAAAGTATTAATTCTTTTTCTGTTGATTTAGTCTAAATTTTATCAAAACTGTGGCAACTGGACTTTGGATCATTTTAACAAATCTCGATCGCTTCTATTAATTCAACGCTTGCGAGGTGAATTTCGGCAAAAGCAAAAGATGAGGCTCGGTTTTGTCCGGCAATTACACAGTAATTTCGGCGTCGAAGCTGTTTCAAGGAGTAATTTAATGAGCTGGATGTATGGGGCTCGTAATGGTTTGACTGCCCAGGCTCAGTTCCCGCATCAATTAAATTCGGCTCGTCATTACCTTGCTGCACAAGCAGGATTTCCACAGTTTCTACCCCTGGAAGTATGAAACTAACGCTTGAAAGGGTATTATTGGGTGCAGCCTGGACATCAATCGTAGTGACATCCAAGGCACACCATTGCCGCTTTAATTCGTGATTTCGCCACAAATTAGTTTTGGTCCATGCCGCCTTATGTTATGCTGAACAGCCGCAAGATTTTTGATGCTGGAACAAAAAATTTCGTTCCGTAAAATGATCACAAATTTTGGGAATCAAATCAAAATTGGTTTTTTTTCTTTATAAATATGATATGCTTTCGTATCTATGATTTGTTGTATTTTATTAAAAATAAATAAATAAATAATCAAATGGTAGTTCATAGCACTGCAAAAACTACTTCGGTTCCCTGAGGTGTGCTTTGTTTGAGTTTGGAATCGAATGGAAAAGGTAGCGCCTGATCTTTAGTCGAAAGTTGATTGGCTGGTGTCCTCGTTTTTAATGGATTTCCGTCGGGGTTACAGATTTTTATGGCATCTTTGGACGAAGCAGCAAAGCAGACGTGGATGTGTTTTCGCCATGTTTTGGCGACATTTGGCACAAGGCGTTCAGCATGATCAGCGGGCAATTGTATGAAATAAAAAATATAACTGTTGGTGTTATTTAATTAAAATATATTTGGTTTTTATACTCAGTGAAAGGATGTGTGATTGTTTAATTCAATAGAACTTACGCCTGGCCAGAAAAATCGCTATATTGCAGTGTCTTCGTTTTCTTCCTACTAGGTAATTCATAGACTGAGTCTGCTTTTGTTTAAATCCCAAAAAAGTACTCGCCCCTAAATCGAAAGATCAACTTCGCAGTGGTATCAAATTGGCCAATGCTCCGCCTTTGGAGAGATGATCATAATCAAAGGGAATAATAAATTAAACAAAAATGCGTAGGATAATTGTCTATAATGTATAGGTCTCTGTTCTCTTCGAACAGTTAATACAAATACGATGACAAAATAATTAAAAGGAATAAATTTATTTATTGTAAAAGATTCATTCCACATAGATGAAAGATAAGAACGCTCAATCCGTATTTTAGGTTATGTTAAGCACATTTCGAAGTAGTTAAGGATATAGATTGGAATACCTTGTATCTGAACTTAAACTATTGATTGTTAAACTTTAACAAAACTGACAAAAGACTGACAAACCTAGACTTAAGTTTGCAAATATTTCTTGCACTTCGTAGCCATTGCATGTATGGAACTTATTTCTACTATTTTACCATGTTGAATTGCATCAAGCCATTACCACTGAGCCAATGTTTTAACAAGGAACAGGCACCAATTTTCTTTATTTAAAGAAATACTTTATCAAATGAAACTCTCGTCTACAGATCTTGCTGACCCGATGCCAATAGTTGAATTGTATCAATCTGTATGTACTTTACGGAAACAGATGCGTTGAAAGAAAGGATTCTTCGAACCGGCTTTGAAGCTTAAGGCTTGAGATATACAAGCTTTCTCCGGTTTTTCATGTTTTGCTATTAATAATTAACAACTATTTTAAACCAATCAATGTACAATTTTTCCTTAGATGTCAAACAGTTTTGTATTCTTACAAATTTCGTCAATAGGCATTTCCCATTTTAATTGAATAAATACTTAAATCGTCACCTGAAAAGTGATGAACAACAAGAAAGATACGCTGATGGCCCAAGTAAGAACCTTTTAGGGTTTATAAATCTTATGTAATTCATTGTAAGAAAGAATATAGAGTGCAGTAAAATATTTATATTTAAAAATAAATAAATCCAAGAAAACTTCAATTTGATTTAAATGTTCAATAAAGTCAAAAAACAAATTTCTTCAAATGTGTCGTCAGTGGGAAAAAAGTTGCGATAGGTGGTCTCCCATTAATGGTTGAATTGTATAGAGTTAGTAGTATCAAGAGAATTTAGATTCATTACGTAGGATCACCATTTTTGTGCGCTTAATCAATGAACCAAATTATAAATATTGATTACAAACAGTTGACGAATCTTGGGGTCTACTTTAAGGAGTGACTTGTCTGTCAATGGCATGCATTGAGCTGTTGTTAGTTATTATTGGCTTACACATAAATTTAGATGTTAATTATGAATAAAATTATGGTTTTGTTTTGAATATATGATGACATATTATGACATATGACATATATTGCTATAAATCTAAAGTGCTGCTGAAATCGAAAATTCTTGTTTGTCTTCGATATACGAAAACCGAAACTGATAATTGTCCGATAGATGTTTAGCATCATAATGATTTTTTCGTATTAAATTGATATTGTACGAAATGCTAATTTTGTAATTTTGAAAAATTGAGTATTAACCCTTTGCCTCCGTGTCTGCTCCCAGCCACCAAAGATTTTTTTTTACCATTCCAGTCGTATGTCTGCTCTTCAGCTTTCGAAATTCGTTGAAATCAAATGATATAATATTTTATAAGTTTTGGTTAACTTCATTTTGGCGATTTCTCATCTTAAAATATTATTAACTAAGGAGTATCGAGTAATATTATTTGAGAAGAGTTTAACGTAAAGTTTATAATCTTTTTATTTAAATGGTACAATTATGTTCACTAAATTTATATATTTATGAACAATATAACAAGATTTTTTTCTTCTCTCGGTTTTAATAATTTAAAGCATTCAAGCTGCGATCAAATTAGCTAATTAAATATTATAAGAGGTTTAAAATTTTTTTAACTGAACAGAATGCCGTTTGTCTCTTTCATCCTCCAAAACTTATGCCCATAATCATCAAATGACTCCAATGTGAATACCATGTGTTTATAAATTCAGAAAAAACAACACGAAGCTTCATTTCTTAAGAAATATATATTTGATTTAAAAAAAAACGCAGTAAATTACAAAATTTTTAAAAGTATTGAAAGGATATATCGCATCATTGGCTTCAAAATGACTTCACAAATTCGAAACAACTGAAAATAATTGGTTGCTTTTTAAAAGCGTCTTCTCTAATAATTTTTTTAATTCCTTATAAGCTAATTTTTCGAAAAATATTTCCTAATGAATTTTATTCGTTACGATAGTTATCACCTTCAAAATAAGTCATTATTACACCTATGATTTTTGGCAAAGAAAGTTTGTCAGATCAAAAATATTTTTAATATATACAATATTTTATTTTTTTTTTTGATTTTGATTTGGAGCAAACGAGTGTAAGTGGCAGATATGCAATAAAAATAACTAAATAATAGTAGATTTTTTTTTACAATTATTTTTGTAACTGTTAGTTAATTGACACGATCTTCTGTGGATCCTTTTTCTGAAGCGAATTTTTGCATATAATATTGCCAATTGACATTTGTTGGATTACCATAAGGCAATTGTTTGCTCGAAAATGATGCTCGAGCTAAGATTTTTAAGGAGCCTCCAGAAAATTTAAATATTACAAATTCACTTTTATTGTAATTAGAATCACGTATATAAACTACCCATATAGCCCTGTAACCTATAAACATTTTGATTTATTACAAGTTCTACTTTTACACTTTTCACAAATAACTTGATTTCCTTGAAGAATAAGCACAAACTGTTGCAAAAAAGCTTTCGGAAAATTCAAAAACGGATTTCCTATTCCCAAAATCTAATAAGTTGAATACCGATTAATAAGAATATAATGCATTCCATTGATGAAACATAGAATGTAAAATGAAATGTTTTAAAGATTGTTTAAAAGTTATGTTCGGCATTGGCATAACACTTAAATCCACGATCCTATCAATATGCTAGGTTGCAATGCATCTGATCTCAGCTTAGAGGCGGCTTCTACAAATCACCTGGGCTTGGATTCGCAGATACTACTCTATTGTAATTTCGAAACTGTTTTGTAAATTGTCTCATTTGTTGGAGGCTAAAGGCAAATCAAAAGTTTGATTGTTCAGTGTGAAGGATACATGTCTGCTTTTGGTCTCGTTTTTCTTAATGCGCCAGTCCGCGAACCATCTTTCCACTATTTTGAGATGAAGGGCAAGTTGTGCTGTTACTGGACGTCTAGATCGGCTAAGTATTGCGGTATCGGCAGCAAATGTAGAAGTTGTAAGCTGATAGTTTGCAGGCATGTCCGCTGTGTACAGGGTGAAGAGAACGGGGCCCAGAACGCTAACTTGGGGAACTCCAGCTTTGATGACGCGGGGAACAGATAAGATTCGAACAATTTGTGTGTGTTCTGAGGAAGCAGTTTTGTTGTCTTGTACATTATTCTTTCCCGCCGGACGCGATCAATTTCGTTTGTCATGCGATTGACCTGTTCGATCGTTCCATGCTTTTTTGGAAGCCAAATTGATGCTATGGGGTTGTATTAGATGTTTTTTAATAGGAAGTAAGTCGTTTTTAAAATGCCTTTTCCAACAGTTTCGAGAGACATGTAAGCGGACAGACTGGTCTGTAGGATGATGGTTGCGTTTTGTCTTTGCCTGGTTTGGGAATCGTTACTATGACCGCCTTTTTCCACCTTTGGGGATAGTATGCAAGTTTCGTAATAGCGTTGGAGAGATGGCTTAATATCAAAAACAGTGCTCTGGGTGGGAGTTCAATGATCATTTTTGGTGTGACCGAGTCGTGACCTGGTGATTTTTTGGGCTTTAGATCCTTTATGATAGATGCTATATCACTTTGCCTGAATATTATTGGATGCGATGGTGGCAAGTGTTTATATACTCTGTAGGGAGAACAAATAAGTTGCTAGCAGGATTTGGCTGGAACAATTTCGGATGGTGGTCGGCAAACGCATTAGCTCTGTCCTCGTCGCTGCGTATATATCTTCCAGAGGGGCCTCGCAGTGGTACGACTGTTTCGGCCGGTGCCTGAATATTTTTATGTGCTCTCCACAAAAGGTACCTCGTGCTGGTGGCCGATACTTGTTCGATGTACAGATGCTATGCGCTTGCTTACTTCAGTTAAAGTGCCCTGGTAAGTCTTTATACGATCATTGGGAACAAAATAAATATTTTTTTAAAGACTCAATGTTTTTGGGCATAAGATTTTGGCAGTTTCACGAATTGAATTACAAAAGGAATAAGGACGTAAAAGTTTTACCGAATATTGTAATATTTAAAAAAATGTATTAACAAGTTTTTTTAGTTTCAAGGTTGATTGGTTATTTTACCCACATGCTGAATGGTATAATACTGCTGGTTTTCGAAGGCGTAAAATAACAAGTCCATAACTCCGTCTCTATCATCCCGCAGCTTTTTACCTTCAGCTTTTTTGCGTTCCCGATACTCAATATTATGTGCATGATCCTTAACCGGTCTATAATTTGCACAAGTTTGCCAATTGATTGCACACGTTTTTGTGTCTCTGCAGCCTTGCGAATCGACTCCAACTTTAGTGTCATGTATGAATCATTAAAAGCTACAGTGAGTGACTTAACCCACCAGTAGAATTGGCACCTATAAAGTCATATATATAGAGTTTAAAGTAATATATTTGCGAGAAGCTCAAAATATCTTATCCAAGTTATAATAAGTTATAAAATGTAACTAAAGCTTTTACCGCCATATTTCTTCGACAAGAATAAGCAATATTAATATTGCTTTCATAGTTCACAAATTAGTTAGAAAACCTTACATAATTGAACCATCTTATATAGCTTCTTCCAAAAATGTAACTAAAACTTTTGAAAAAAGATAATTTCCTTTATAAACACTCATTATCAGAATGAGCTTGGCTTTCTTGCTGAACACTGTGGACTCTTTCACAAATGCGACTAATTTAATTCTGATTCTTTTGCCTGTACAGCAATCTAGATTATCTCGTCTGTTTCAGACTTTAATATTTTGATATATTCTTACATTACCAATGGACTTTACTGGCTGTCTGGTCGTGGTGGTGTTCTTATTGCGGTAGAAGTCAATTGTGAATAATTTATTCTTTCTCTTAATTTAAAGTCAACTTTAATAGTTTATACCCATTCCTGATTCTATATAACAACTTGTTACTTCCTACTTCGACATTAGTGGAAGCTGATACTATTGGAGAGACTACTAGAGATCATCACAACTTCACAATTGGGCAAATTGATACAGCTTTGACCTAAATTAGCTAATATTGATTGGTCCTCTTTCTTCTCACAATTACTGTCTAATGTTATGTGCAGCATTTGAGAACTTTGTTCTTGACTCTGTCTAGACTACTTTCTCTATCCTACCCTTGTTTACGCGAAGATTTTCTAACTTTAAAAATCGTCACTTTTTTCCTTTTCGATTTTTTTTAATAAACGATGCCATGATAATTCATGCCATCTTTCGACATCCAAATTCGCTTAATCAATAGCATTAACCCTTAGTCTTTCTTTGATCCTCCTAATTTATTGCTTATAAGTGGTAGCATATTCTCCTCGAAACCCGAAAGTCGGTGGTTTGATTTCACCTTTGGCACATGTTAAGCACACTAAATTTAAGACATTCGACATTCGGCTATAAACTGCAGGCCACTGTTCTCTCCGAGCTCTTAATACAAATATCACCATGCTCTGCCTTTGGAGCGATAATACAATAGTCAAGGGATACAATTTTTTTTTTATTAATTTTTTTTTTTCTTATCTAAATATTATACCTTTTCCGAGCAAATGGTAACAAAATGACAGATAGATGTGAAATTATGTCCGTTCATCTATACCAAAACCATGAATTTTTATGCAGCCTTTTTCAATGTTTTATCCTTATCGTTGCCCTTACTTACATCATCTTTTGCAAATATAGGATTGTAAAAATCATTCATATTAATTCCAAGCATCTCTTTGTATTTGTTTGGCACATATACGATTTCATTATCAGATACAATAGTGATCGTATCTTTCGTTTTGTAAACTTGGCATGGAAGTGATTTTTGTTTTTTGGTTTTATCCATTGCGTCGTATTTGGTAGATTGGCGGTTATGAACGATTCTCTGCAAACCAATAGATATTACTAAGATAGCCAGACTTCAAAGTCGCTAACTCACCTGGATCTGGGCTGATATAAATATATTTTATTTCAAATAAATTTAGCTTACTCGAAATTTTCTATTGTAAACTAAAACGCAAAGCACTCTTGATACTGAAAATAAATAGAAGCCAAATGATTTTTAATTAAAATTTTTCCAACTGTCTATCACACTTCGTTAGGTTATCTATCAACTCTTTAGTCTTTCGTCTTGCTGTTTTTGGTAGATTGCTAGAGGTATAGATGTTCTTTCTGTAGCTGCTACAAACAACAAATTATCAAAAAATTATCTTTGATGGTCGAGTTTCCCACCCCTTTTTGGGGGTAGGGACCAAGACTCATCATGGCTACTTGAGTCGGCATATTGCACTTCAAATTTTAGAAGATCATTGCAATCGTCAACTATCAATTTTTTTAAGTCGTTTCAATCGTGTCCAATGACGTCAATGTGATGTGAAGGCTCTATGCAGTTTACGAATTTATTATATATTCGTAATAGGCGCACTCCTTAGGTCGAAGCGTATGGCAAGCAATACAATTTCTTATGTGTAGCATGTGAAATAGATGCATGAGTAGGTCTTCCAGTGTAAACGCCACATTTGACGTATCTCAGGTGCGGTTTCCCGTTGTAATAGAATTCCGCCTGAAATGTTGCATAGTGGTATATGCACAACTCTTCAACATCATCGCTTGTCTTATGACAAGGATAAAAGGGCCAAATTCAATGGTTTCCTATAAATCATACATATTGTAGAATCAATACATTACAGTTGATAATTCAACTTACATGGTCTTCATTTTATTGCTGATCCGGCGAAATAACTTCAAATTTCTCAGGCGAAGTAGTGGATGGTGCTACATTGCCGATACGTTACTAGCAATAACCTTATGAATTTCGTTGCTTATAGGATGCCTGCCTTCATTCCACGTTTCCTCATACCATGTTTCAATTGTAATTTGCACAAAGTGTTCTCCTGCCAGAACCACACTATCAGCTTACACAAAATATAAATCTTTGCCTCACCATCCGCATTGAATCCAGAATTGATGTTGTTGCTCACAGTGGTGCTTCATATACGAATTTACCGATGACACGGTAAAGTTAGTACCGTAATAGTAGTCCATCTTCCTTGAATAGCAATATATGATGAACTGACGCATTTGTGAGGGTTGCAGACGTTGATTGGGATGTTCATTGCTGGCAAGCTCCTTCACTTAGACGTAGGTTGGAAATACTTGCTAAAAACATAACAAATTAAAAGAATAATATGGCTTTTCAATATTTATAGATTTCATATTGAAACTTACTATATAAGCAATATAAGCAAGCCATATAAGTGCTATGTGCTAAGATGATTACGAAATTTGCGATCGGTTGTGAAATGCGTTCTGCAAGTTGTTGCCCCACAAAGGTATATCATTTCTTCGGGACAGTATGCAAACTTTTGTGTCTCGCAGGCACGTAAATTGATTTTATTGGATGTAGCTGGTGTTCCTCATGCCGTTGTTACGCCTTTTGCCGTTGTGAGCGGTACGCTTGTATCACTGCTGTTGGTTGATGCGTTAGATCAGTGGCTCCGTCTACCGCCTTTTGTGGTCCGTTTCCGACCATAGATTAGCACTACCATCGCTAGCCTTGTGAGAGTAAAGTAAATGTGTGTGCTGGCATATGTGAACAACTGTGGTAGATCCAAAATTACAAATGACGAAACCGTAGAGCTTGTTGTCTTTCAGTTTCTACCGGAGAGGCCTCTGACAATGTTTCATGCTGTTATGCTATGTTGGTCGTCATAATTTCATTTTTTCAATAAGATATAGCTATGTGAACTTCAGGCATTGAATCGAGAGTTTGGGCCAACCAAAGTGAGCATGAAATTTTCAAACTCACTGAAAGTTGGTTATCCTGTTCAAAAGGTATTTTCAAACCCTCCATCTCATTTGGAAATCTAAGATGTCAACTCGGCTTCTTCATATTAAAGTAGGTATTATCGCTTGTAACAGCATTGAGCAATCTAAAGCCGCCGTCTTCTGCAGTGGCAGGAAATTAGCTGGATATGGAGCATTAATGGACGAATTAGTACCTCGCACTTTGGCCGGCATATTCTTGGTGAATAATCTATTCTAATTCTCTGTTGCGGTATGGCTTGTTCTCTGTGTACTTTACGATTTGAATTTTGGAGCAATTGTCAACAACTTACTACACCTTTTCTATCTTATTCAAATCATTGAGTTTTTCACATTTTAGCAGATTTTTTCTTGATCGGTCCTCAAGTTTTCTCCAGAATCCTAGGGCACTTTTCTGATTCATGGCTAACAGCATTTATAAAAAGTATCGATGGCTCTTGTTCACTGTTAATTGATTTCAGTGGTAATGCAGGCTCTGCCATCGTTGAGCGGTTCTATTCTGTCATTTGTGTCTTCGGTGCCACTGGGCTTGTTTTGTTTCTCTAACAGAAAGTTTTCAGGTTCGCAGGTGACTTCTCTTGTTGACGATTGGAATAATGCTGAAATT
The DNA here is from genome assembly GCA_035046065.1 of Chymomyza procnemis. NCBI lineage: Eukaryota > Metazoa > Arthropoda > Insecta > Diptera > Drosophilidae > Chymomyza > Chymomyza procnemis. The sequence continues at coordinate 33,147 of JAWNOJ010000008.1, read as the reverse complement.
TGTTGTCTTCTTTTAGGTGAACGAATTCACAAATATGGCACAAATAGGCACGGCAAGGTAATTTTTTCGTAAACGCCTAAAGCGTGCTTTTTAATATATCCCGGATTATTTCGCCACATGCAGCATTGGAGGTCATTGGGCAGAACGAATAGGTGTAATGGTATCCCACAGCGTGTGGCGACAATTCATGAAAAGAATGGTTCCTTCTGAAAGATTGCAGCTTTTAGAGTATTCCGGGGGAAGAGGTCGAAGTATAAACCATAGTGGCGATGCTACAAACTACGCAAGCTTCTTACGAGCCCCTTCCAGCAAGCAGTTGATTGCGCTTCACTCTTTGCGGCTTCTGAGAATCGATTCTTGGAGTAGATTTCAATCCATTCACTTTTACCCACTGCAAAGAATAATGTCACATAAATCAAGTTAATACTTTCGCATTACAATTATTGTTTATATAAATTTCACTTTCTTGAAAATTATTTGCAAAGTGCTACTCACTGCTTGGTATTGAGTTTCAAGTTTGCTGCCTTTGCTTTTTATTTTGTCAATAGCTTGTGGAGTAAGCGATCTAGAGGAAATTTAAAAATTATGGTTATTAAAATGAGTTGACAGAACTATTATCTTTTGGACGATCTAAAATATTAATATTTTTAATAATTTAATTATAATTACAATTATAATTATTATACATACACAAAGAAAATCCGTGCTTATTGCTTGCTTTTATTATTTACAAGACTCAATAAATCGAAATAAGCGAGAAATAAATATTTTATTTACGTCTTCAAAATAAAAACAAATGTGTAGGAGGACTTAATAGATTTACAGACCATTTTCGCATCGCATTGTCACAGATACTCTTTAAAGTAAGAAAAAGTGTGATGCCAAAAATAATGGAAAATTATATTACGAATGCAAAGTATGCCGCGCTTAAAAATAAACATAAATAAATGACAGCGCAGGTTGACCACAATCTGTAAATTATTGCAAACGTAAAGTCTTGCCCCAAACTTGAAGAGGATTATGGACATAATCTTTAGCAGAAACTCGACAAAGGCAATTGAGACTTTTAACATAGTTTTGATCAAAAAACTTTTAAGTACTGCTGACCCTCGTTCAAGTAACTGTTTTGAAAATTGATATGGATGTGGATATTGTGACGCTTGTCTCAATTACCCCTGCAGTTGGCTTGTTCAGTGTTACCGTTTCTCTCTTATCGCCCACGTGGAAGTTAGGGGCACTAAAGCAGAAATAGAATACGTAATCAATATATGAGTCGGTATGAAAAGGATCAAACTCATTTGTATGCATAGACAAACAAGTCTCATCAGCAGAGATGCAACCAATTTATACATTATTATTATTATTATTATTAGCAAAGTGTGTTTTTTTAAATATATGCGCATACGGTAAAAAAAATCTTCTAAAGACCTGTATTTACCTTCAGGCAGATGACATGTACACGCTTCGTGACCCTCCAAGGGGTATCACGCCTACGTACTTAAAAGAAAACACCGTATGCTCTCCAGTCCTTTGCTTGTCGCTCACCGGGATTGCTAGTCAAGGTATATCATGGATGACTCTGGCTCATCATGGTGCCAGGTCGCACTTCCTCTCCTGAACTGCAGCAGCCAGCGCATCTTCATGTTAGTTCTTTAGTCGCCTTTTACGAGAAGCCGAACCCGCTGAAGTGGTATTCTTGGCCCGCCGGCAAAGCGTGTGCTTGTATGTATGTGGTGGATATTGCACATGGTATAATTATACAGGTAACATTATTTTTTGCTGTTATAATAATAATACTGTTCTTGTCTTTGCGCATATTACTTATACTCGCAATTACGAAAACAACATGAACTAAACATTATACGATATGCAACTTCAATTTGCACACTTCAGTTTAATTCATTTCACACAGCTTCCGTTTTTAAATATTTACATGAGTTAAGCCTATCTTAACTATTTTCGTTAATAAGTACGGCTAAAGGTTTAGAAAAACGCCAATAATCATTTACCAAATGATTCTTGAAGCCTTGAGACATTAATTTCCATGAAAATGGTTACCCATATATCGACTGTTTTCTGTTTTTCTACATAAATTTGTAGTAAGTAAACATTTGTTACTTACGCTTTGTCATAATGTACACAATCTAAGAGAATTTAGTAATGTAAAGGAATTCTCTTTCGTTTTTCTGCATTTATAGCATAATTTGTATGAGAAATATAGTCCAAGTCGCGCACGATCGTTAAGAGTATTTGTATGTTCTTGTTACGTATGCACGTTCATTTTGCCTGACTGAGCTAAGATAATTATGCAAAACTGCTGATATTCTATTTTATAATGATTTAACAATAAATATATGTAACAAATCAGTAGCAAATACAAATAGTTTCGCTTCATATTGACTTGTAGTCCACTTCCAAATATCTTCAAAAGTTTTGTGTCAAAGCATCCTGCGACTGAAAGCGCCAACAGACGCTTAATTGAACGAATGGGCTGGCATGTAGTACAAGTACAATAATATATAATATATAAATATAATACATAAATATTATTGTACTACAGGCTAGCAGTGGTCAACTTTCTCTGCAATTGTTTTTGAATCTGCTGCCCAAGAAAAAGCAATGTTTCACCTATAAACTGAACTCCTACAAGCCAAAGACTTTAATCACTGAATGTTTTGTTTTGTAAAATTTTAAGAATTTCTGCTGCACAAACTAAATGAAAAATATCCATTAAAAGTTGGTTTAATATTATTATTTTCATGACATTGAAATATACGCCTTTATACACAATGAACACATGTATACACACACACACATACATACTCACAAATTATGCATTATTTTTAAAATCATTTTTATATTCATTTTAATTTGTTTTCAATATTCCAAGACATAAAACCATTGGATAGTACATATCGTCATAATATATTACTAATGTAATCCACTAAATTGTTTATTTTTATGTTAAAACTCATATTTTGCATTTTATTGTTAATATTTTTTTTTGCGACATTTTGCATAGACTCACACACAAAGAACAAAATTTGCAACAGATGTGAGCACCGTTAGCTAGCGATGTGTATGTTGACAACGATTATTTTGCAACACTTATCGATAACTAGGCAAACTGCTGTTCATTTCTAATCGCTGAATGTTGTAACTGAAATGTAGAGGTATATTGTGAAAAATCTAAGAATCATATGGAAAAATATGTGTAAATAATTAATTTTCAATTAACCCAGAAAAAAGGAGGAATTTTACATTTAACCGTTGGCAACCGCTCTAACCTAACCTAGATCTATAAGTGAAACATCAATAATCGTTGGTTTTAAAAATTTTATAAAAAACAAAAGCAATAATTAAAATGCGTTGTATACGAGACGTAAAACTCAATATGTAAACAACTTATTAAATCAATTTATTTGCCTTTGGTGGTTAACCTGTCATATTCATAAATATTCAATCCAAGATCTTCTGACATTATGGTTGATAGAAAATGTTTTTGTCTAGGCGATATTTGATTGTAAACAGTATAAATATAAAGGCGAAAATGGAAGAATGGTGATGAAACCATGTTAACTGTAGTATATTATTTTGCTAAAATCAAGCTTATATTGCGAAATGTGTACTTGACAAATATAGAAGATACAGAATCGGTAAAAAAGGTACGAAAATATTTGGCAACAAAGCATGGCTTGAGTTCTTTTTTTTTGCTTAGTAACTAATAATTCTTGTTTATTAAATCGGTTTTTTTTGTTGTTTCTGTCCTTTTTTACCATACAAAATTTTTTAAAAATACTTGCGGTCGAAATTGAAATAGTTATAATTTTCGTTGCTTTAGAGAAAGTGTTTGGCTATCAGAAACTTTTTAAAATATGAACTTAAACAACCAATCTAGGAGATGTTTTCCTCGGACTCTTTGTATGTTCTGGTAGTTTGTTACCTTATATACTTTATATCGCTTATTATCATATTCAACTCGTTGTCAATGTAGCCATGGCATAGGGTCATTCCCGATACCATTCGTAAAGTTTTATTTTGGACATGTTAGTAGAACTTGTAGCACACCACAGCTGGGTTTTCTAGGTCCAAATTTGTTTTATTAACTAGCCTTCTGAGGTGGTGCATGTAACATTAGCACGCTTCGTGATATTGCGGAATCCAAAATTAGATGAGCCTCTGTTATTTAGCAAAAACAGAGGACATAATTTCAGCCAATTTGTCCGGCCAAAGATATCATTGTGTGGCTCAGAGGCTCTAGATCTCTTGTAATTATTCTCATATTTTGATTTATTCTTTTTACCAGCAATAAGCTCCGGGGTTTTGTAATACGAATGGTAACGTAATTTCATGGTAATCAAAGAACAATTTTTCGACATCGGCACAAAGATTGGCTTTCAAATCTCAGAGTCGCAAATAAATATGTAAGATATTTCACAAAAACAATAGGACGATCGTTTTCTCCATACAAATTTCTTCTATATGTATCTTGAGATTTGGTAAAATGTTCCACAACAGATTAGGTAAAAAAATGCATATATTTCTCTGACTGATTTGTATCAAATGCATCGGTTCGATAACTAATTTAATAGTGTTATCGAAACAAATAACCGCACATTTCGATAAACCAATGCTTGCAGAAGTGGCGATTATTTGTACTAACTACAGACACACACACATTCACTTGACAGCAGGAAATGTGTAAAGAGCTTCGCACAAATGCAAGTTTACAAGAAAAAGTGAATTTCAAGTTTAATTATTCGTGTTTTTAGAATGATTTTTTAACAATATTACTATCTATATATTGCATAAAGCTTTAACGTTCGATTCATTTAATTGAAATCAAAGAATTGGTGCAAACTGCAAATAAATTGCATTTATTGTTGTTCCTGTATATACAATGTTCCATACATATTTGTTGTTGTTCCATAATCTTCAATAGTTGTGTTCATTTTTATTACTATTTTACAGTCAGTCAAGAACATATTCAATTTTTAACAAAATGAAATTTGTGGCACATATTTTGGCAGGCACACCGGTCTGCGTAAGTACATGCATCCATACATCGTATACATCCATACATCGTATACTGCGTGCATTTCGGAATACAAATTCCAATTTCTAATATATTTAAACGTTTAGGTTGTCGCTAAGAATTATGCCAAGAAGTTTGTGGAAGCGGCAGTGGCAGACCCTGTCAATTGGTACGCAAAAGAAGCTCATAATTTCGTGGATCAATGCTTTTTGGTGTTTGACCTGAAATTTGACGCAACTGTACAGGATTTTCGGCGTGACATTGAGTATCCCTATTGGAAAAATAACTTACATTATGTGTACATAGAGAAAGCACATGTTTATAGCGCAATGGATGTTTTTTTTACACAATTACCACTTTATGTGGCTGTTTACTTTGAAACATTAGTTCAGCGTGTATCGGAGCCGGAGCGGATAGAAGCATTCATCACGATGACTCAACCTTTGCCTTGTTATTTTCGCTTAGTTTATACTTGGTGCATCGTGGCCAGCACCATGTTCAAACAAACATCTCAGCAGCGTGGTATTTTTGCCCAGCCCATCGCTAGACTTTGTAAGCATGATCCTTAAATAACTTTATATTATTATTTTTATTATAATCAGGATTTGTTTCTACTTTCTACACAGCTTTTAGCATTTTAAGAGGCTTGGTTCATTTCTTGCACTCGTACAACTCGAAGAGTTTTATTCTCAAGGATCTTTGCATTACTCTCGAGAGATTGGTGCATTTTGGTCTATAGTAAGTGAAAAGATTTCTGATTACCTCCTTGATTGACGATTGTTGATGTATGATATTACTTATATGGTATTATTTTGTATATTTGGCAGCTATCCTCGCATCAACTGCTTTATTGTCAAACCAATGTTGAGCATTTTTGAGAAACATTACAAAGTATATTTTGATGAAAATTTATACGCAATTAATTTTATGCGTACCGTGCTAATTTGTAAGGTGAGAGAACAACCCATATAATATAAAGTATTTCTAAAACAAAAATGTATATAACATAAAACGAACTTATCGGTACCATCGTAAGTTGCCTCAATCATAGTATACAGACTCCTAAAACGACAAGAAAAAAATCTAATAAATCAATTCTTAAAAATTGACTGGAAATATTTATTTATTACACACAGAGTAACAAAGATAACAAAATAGTGGTGTATGGACTCCTTAAAACAATGGTGACACGTTTTGCGCAAAGTCAAGAAGTTGATGAAAAAGGGCATCTTTATTTGCATCATTTAACGAAGAAACTGTGGGACGACTCATTTATGTTCGAACAACTAAATGATTTGGAAATTAGTGATTCTGCACCGATGCTTAAAGCAGGACTCGACTATTTTCTAACTTTGCAAGAGTAAGTACATACGCTCAATACAATATCTGTTCTCATAATTTGAACTAATCTAATACTTGTATCTTTGCAGACACTCGCAAAGGAATTGCTTTGTCGAAAAAATATTTCTAGACGGGATTCTCAATATTATTATCCGCAATAATGATCATTCGGTCAACTCATTGGCAGCAAAATTATACTCGACGTTGTCACAGCGACAATTAACTCAAACGCAAACAATAACGCACATTTTCATAACATTTTACAAAATGCATCGTTCCAAAGATGCATTGTTCTTAACAGAATTGTTAAGAATTTATATCAATGCATTTTTACCATATTGCGGAAATTTGATACGATTTGAATTCATTTTATATATTCTCAATAAACGAGGGGACTATGAAGATTTGACCGTGATATTGGCTTATGCCATAATTGCATTATATAAGATACATCAGGATTCCGCTTTAACGAATGATAGATCCAAGGGGCAAGCGATCTTTATGCTGCGAATTTTGCCACGTTATATTACGGAGGCACCAAATGTTGAAGTACGTGGTATATTGCACAATCTCTACAGTTGCGTAGACATGGACATGCTTTCTGGGGAAAAAGCGGTAAGTAACGAAAATGCATCATTTAGAGAATCAAAACTATATTGATGTCTTGAAGCCAACTTGAATATATAATTATGTCGATTTATTTGTATATTGTATATTATTATATTTTTATTTTGTATGTTTTACAGTTGTTATGTAATTTGGAAATATTCTTTTTGAAACAATTTCACGAAGATATGACGCTTACACATGCGCAGTTGAATGAAATTTGTATTAATGTTGCACGCTCGATAAATGTCACAGGTGATACAAGCGCCTTAGAATCTGTAGCAAATTTAACGCTGATCAGATTTGATGCAATTGCATCAATAATTCGACAAAAGGTCTGTAGTGTAATGATGCTTATAATGAATGCAACGATATACAATATTAATAACAATGACTCCATAGGAAAAGATCACAATGGAAGACAACGATATGCTTTTGACAAGCTTGCGTCGTCTCAATGCCATCTTTAAGAATTACGACATACCCTTGGATAAAGTGAAATACTTGTATAACATGCTTTTGACCCTATTTTTGAAAAAGTATCCTCACTGCCAAATTTTAGGTAAGTATTTTGACAGACCAACATAAACCGATTATGTTAAAACGAATTTCGAAATTTATATTAGCTGGCTATGCTTTCGAGACGTTGGCCTACATGTGTATTAACTTGTTGGAGGAGAATAAGAATTGTAAAAAACAGTTCAATAAATCCGTGAAAATGGCTGAACACTTGATTACTAACTGCCGAATCAAATTGGAAGCCGCCTTAACGATCAATCCAAACCAATGTGAATTACGAAATTATCACCAATTCATGTTCTGTGCCATTGCAAAGCTACACGTGCGCTTAGGTAAAAATCTACCTATGGACACAGAAACCCATGAAACACTGATAAAGTTATACCTCGTGGCAATCGAGAATTTGCAAATGGGGGGAAGTCAAAATACCATTTGTTACTTTAAGGCAATTAATTCAGTATTCCAGGAACTATATACGAAATGTTGTAATACTATGCCAACCAATCACATTTGGAAGGTCGTGGCCATTTATGGAAGTGTAAGTTCGACCGACTTTGGTGTCACATTTTTTTTTTTTTTTTTTTCCTTATTATTCCACTAGGGAACTTGGGGCCTCTACAAGAGCCATCCATCGAACCCAAATTTTTCGCCTGGGTCAGTTGTTGGAGGATGGATCTTCTCCAGGTCGCCTTGGGTCTGCCGATCCGTCTATTGCCTTATGGATGGATGCCAGCTATCTGCAGTTTTCTCCATTTCCTCCTCGAACTGTGCTAATCTTGATGGATCCTTTAGGGTTCTAACGGTCCATTGTCCTATTCGTGTCCGTTTTTTGAAAATGCCTTTGGACGTCATCGAACTTGGGGAGCCGTTTATGTATTCTCTTGTGTAGGTTTCTGTAATCTGTTGAGTGTTTCGATCGAACTGGTGATGGGCCAGATGCGACTTATCCCAGTAGTGGGCTGCCACCTGACGCCTTCTGGGAGTAGCGTCTGCGCTTGGCTGCGCGGAAAGGCTGGGCGATACAGTCTTTTTATTGTTGGCATCATTCTAGCTGGTGTTGTTGCTGTACGCCGGCCGAAAAGCTATGAATGGCGCTTGGTTCTATGGTATACCCTCCATTTAGCGTGGGGGGTGAGGAGTGGGGCAAGGGGGATGCCAGAAATTGTTGAATTTTTGTGCAAATGGAGAAAAGCTTTCTATTAGGTAGAGAAGCAATTTTTAAGAGGGACGTTGGAGTGGTCATGCCTCTTGCCATGAGTGGGATTCGAACCCACGACCCCGCGATTAGAAGGCAAGTGTATTACCCACTAAGCTACGAGGCCCCACATTACAAATTATTAATATTGTAAAATGATCTACTATGGGTTAGATTGATTTGAGGTTACAATTCAACTTGAAATTTGGATGACAAAACAGGCAAACAAATTCCTTACCTTTTAAACTAAAATCTCTTGTCACACTTAACAAGCCAAACGAAAGATAGTTTATACTTAGGATTGTTAATTCCACTATTGTTACCTTTTTGCAATAATAAACTAGCTGCTTCCAAATACAACTATAGGGCAGTGTGTCAGTCATTCTTTCGAAAGCTTATTGATATTATGAACTAGCATTTTAGAATATCCATACATAAAATACTCACCTATTTTAATTAGTATCAGCGATGAAATTATACAGGACAGAATTGTCAGCCGAACAAGAGAGAGAGATTGGGATGATAATTAGTTTTTAACCGTTGCCACGAAAAAGTGTAAATGCCTACTTCATAGTTCCGGAATTTGTGGGATTGTCACCCAGATAGTTTTTACCATGCAACAGATTTCAAGACTTTAAGAAAACTAATCAACGGATTACTGCTCTTAGTCTTATAGAAACACATGTAAATTAAAACAATATATGAGCCAATGCGATGGTTAAGGGACTGTCATATTTCCAAAAGTATAAAACCTCATATGTTACCACAATATCAAGTTCTTTATCATTTCTCTTGCTGTATATCTATTGCACCATAACCACTGTACGATGACAAGAAATACTATCGGGTAAAACAAATGGATTCCAGGTTTCCTCTTCATATTTATTGCATTAAACTTCATTTTAGTAAGGTTATATTTAATTTCCGATATGTTTGTATATTTTTCCAGGTTGGTTCACTTTCCCATATTATAATGCCTGAAATAAATAAGATCATATACCTCCTACTTAAATGTCGCATTGATGTTTATGCAAACTGTCTCCCACTCTTGTTCACCAATATTGCACCTGAAAGCTCTACCGGGGCCACCGTAATCGTAAGTATTATACAAGAAAGGGCATAATTAATATCTCAATTCTAACCTCAAATCTTAGGACGCTATTGCAGATCATATGGAAATAATTGATGAAGTGGCAAGCCCAATAGATGCTTGGCTACTAAAGTTAAGCACTTTAATAACCACACTCAAAATCTTGGTGAAGAATATTCCAAAATGTAAAAAGAAGTCTGAAAAACAGATAAACTCAATGGAATGCAACCGTTTAATGGCACTGCCTTATATGGTGCCATTGATGGCTCATCTACGTCTAGAAGGACATCAGTTGCAGGCCATGTAAGTAACTAAGTCACTTGTTTTTAAAAAACTGAACGTAACATATTTATTTTTATCTCCAGAAATGGTATACTGAAAAAAATCAGCTATCAATCCCTAAACATTACTGAACGTGAAGAACTCGATAAATTTATGAGTAATCTGGATTTCTATAAACATCTTTGCGAAAGTAACAGCGAATTTGTATCTAGTATTGTGGAAAGTGAAGAGTTTCAAATGAAAAAGAGACCCATTGGTCCCGAGCCTCAATGGTATTTTAACAACCTAAACGATAAAAAATATAACTAAATATTGTTATCAAAAACAATAATTCAAATCGTAATTTTTAAAGCCGAACAATCATTTTGACTGATATGTATTATATCGTTTGAAAAATGTAATATTGCTTTTCTTACAATTTTTAAGTTCCATTTTCTTTTATACTTCAAAAAGAACATAAACTTAACTAAAAACTAAGCTTTTCACAAATCGAATCTACGATTGTTTAATATCTTTTAATTATCTGAAGGTCATCCACATTCTTTTTTTCGTAATGTGTGCATATAACTTAAAAACAACTTATAAATATGGGTAAAGCTCATAAAGCAAATAAATATATGGAATATGGCGTCCTCTCGAAGTAACGCTGTGAATATCTTTACCGATCCTTAAAAAATTGTCAAACAAAAAATTGAAATTGGTTCCGCTTCTTATTTACGCAAATAATTCTTAAAACTATCGATTCAATTTGAAAACTCAAATAACTAATTCTCTAACTCACAATCATTTTAATACCATGTGATGTCATTACAAATGTATTTAAAATCTTATTCGAAATAAAACGTATGCACAAACGCCAATGTGTTTTTACTTAGGAGCACCGAACACCGACAAGAATCACGCATCTGAGGGTTAAATATAGAACAGCAATTACTTGGATTATGTAGCTATAATCGTTTCAAGTAATTGCATATTATCCCTAAGTCATTGAGACCAATTCGATAAATGTGGGTTTCTAACTTTTTTACCAGCGGCATCTTTTGTTAGTATCCTTTTGAAAATATTTACTCAACATATTATTTAGCTTTATACTATTAATAAGATAAAAATGTTTCCGTTAAGTAATAAAAAAATAAAAAGAATAAAATAATATGCATACTTCATTATATATAAACCGATATTTGGGAAAAGTACATTTAATTGCGGGAAATCATCATGAAATCATCTCTTATGATTCTGATTCTACAATTGTTGCATTAGATTTAGTCATAATTTGAAGAGACTTTCTTTAGGAAAATATTCTGAAATAAGCCTTGACTACTTATTTTTATTAGACATAATGTGGTCTTCTTCATATTGTTTTAATACATCATTAAGATATCATTGATATTTACGCCCAAAACTAAAATTACATCTTAAAAACCGTTTCCTAAAGTTCTTCCAAGCACAAATTCCTTTCCTTGCCTTCTCCGACTGTTTCTTGGCCCAACTCAATTTTTTTGTTATTTACAGTTCTGATCATTTAAAATATTACGCCATTCAGATTTTTGAAATATCATTGAAATTGAAATGAGAAGCAACAAAAGCATTCAAGGGTTCGTTTGTATTGTTGTATGGGTCACAATCTGTGACGTCACTTGGCATTTTTACAAGCGAGTCCAAGTCGTGCATGATCGGTGAGGGTATCTGTGTGTTCTTGTTACGCACGCACGTTCATCTTGCTTGGCTGAGCTAAGAGAATCATGCAAAAATACTGATATTCTTGCAATATCATTTAATAATATATTTTGCCTATAATTTTTATTCTTAATGAGTAGAAAATAAAAAAATATTTTCGCTTCACTTAGATGGAGTCACCCATGTTGCGTAGAGATACGGATGCCTTTCAATGTCCGAAATGCCCATTCCACAAACACCTCTGCAGCCCACTGCCTAGTCGTACTTAAAAAAACCGCACTCAGAAGCATATCAAGCGTTGTAGCTACGACAGGGGCACGGCGGGCCCAGGCGCAGTGGACAAAACGGGGCTAGCGGGCACCTGATCACATCCAGCGGTTGATTATTTAGCGATAGTTGTAATAAAAGGGTTGGAAAATAAAGTGAACCGACAGTAAAGATAAAGCCAAAACAACATATCTTTTGATTTTTTTATTTTGAAAAAGCCCATTTTTTCTTTTTTCTTTCACGCAAATAATAGGAACAAATAAAATTCAATTTGAGCATTATTTGCTGCACATTCAGTTAAGTTTATTCTGAATCGCTACCATCAATTACGGCTTTGTCGTCATCTAGTTTGTCTTTAGTCTTATAATGACGATATTCCTTTTTCAGTTCCCACATGTTTTTATGCGGATTCTTCATATTATAGTCGCATACTTCTTTGAGAATTTCTTTCAAATAGTTCAAAGGTTGATTGGTTATTTTAACCAGATCCTGAATGGTATAATACTGCTGGTTTTCGAAGGCGTAAAATAGCAAGTCCATAACTCCGTCTTTATCATCCCGCATCTTTTTACCTTCAGCTTTTTTGCGTTCCCGATACTCAATATTATGTGCATGATCCTTAACCGGTTTATAATTTTGCACAAGTTTGCCAATTGGTTGCACACGTTTTTGTGTCTCTGCAGCCTTGCGAATCGACTCCAACTTTAGTGTCATGTATGAATCATTAACTACGGGACGACATTCCAGTTTTTGCACTATGCGTCCTTCCAAATAGAGCTTATCATTTTCGCTACCAGCTGCTGTGGTTGTGGACTTTTCTTTGCGCCTATTGGCCCCCTCGTTTTGCTCCACATGTGAGAAAACACCCAAAGTTTGATTTGTCACTTGTGAAACATTCAGCACATGTTCTGTGGGTATTTTTTCATCAGGATCTACTTGCAGTGCAGCATCTGTTACTGTAAGTGAAACATGAGCTTTCTGGCCGGGCGTCTTGCAAATGCGCAGCTTGCCCACCTCCATGTTCGATGGTGCCTTATCCCACTTCTTAGCAATATATTTGGGCACTTTGACTAACCAAACGCCCCGTCCTGCATTCGATAAATCCAATTGGTTGTCTTGTCCAATTTGGGCTTTGCCTTTATGGTTTTTAGACATTTTCAGTTAATGACAGCAATGACTTGCAGTTAATGGAAAAAAAATTAAATGGCCGTCCTAGGCAAATTCTTCTTATTCACGAGCAGTTCTATGAGGTACAGCAGGAAGTTAGACCAAGGCAAAGTAGACGCGATGAAAAAGAAAAGAATTTGAGAATTTAATCACAGCCAGAAACAATTGTAAAATAACTTACATTGTGTGAAATCACGCGATTTATATATTTTCTTCTTCTTGAAAAAAGGGAAAATGAAAGCAAGTATAATCGTTTCCCTAGATAAACGAACAGAGTGGCAACGCTGCAAGGATCAGCTCAGACAGAAGCTACATGCTTCAACGGGTAGAGAAACGATTTTAACAATAGTAAAAGATAAACTGAAAGCCGCGACGCACGAGTCCAAGACTATGTAGGCAGATTAAAGCTACCTTAAGCAACTAGTTCATCTCTTTGATCAATAGTACCATCTTCCATGCGAATGGCATAAAGGCGATGGATGTGTAAGCTAGGGGCGGAATTTGGGGTATATTGGAACATGTTATGACTTACTATTGGGATATATTATGAATATCATTAATGCTTATTCAAATCAAAGAAATATAAAATGGGTATGGTGGTGAAGTAGGGGCTGTAGAAGCCATCACTCCTGTTGCGAAAGATGTAAGCAGCGTCGGTAGAGGAGTTATAAGAGATTCCCATTCTGCTATACGAGATTATAAGGGCGGTAATAGTTGGCAGATATATAGAGTACATTAAGGATTTGTTAGTACACGATTTGGGCGGGAATTCGCTACTTTGTTTCTCCTGTCCTCCTCTTATACAGTTTCGTTGTAGCATGTAGCTTCTGTCTGAGTTGATCCTTGCAGCGTTGCCACTCTGTTCGTTTATCTAGGGAAACGATTATACTTGCTTTCATTTTCTCTATTTTCAAGAAGAAGAAAATATATAAATCGCGTGATTTCACACAATGTAAGTTAATTTACAATTGTTTCTAGCTGTGATTAAATTCTCAAATTCTTTTCTTTTTCATCGCGTCTACTTTGCCTTGGTCTAACTTCCTGCTGTACCTCATAGAACTGCTCGTGAATAAGAAAAATTTGCCTAGGACGGCCTTTTCATTTTTTTTCCATTAACTGCAAGTCATTGCTGTCATTAACTGAAAATGTCTAAAAACCATAAAGGCAAAGCCCAAATTGGACAAGACAACCAATTGGATTTATCGAATGCAGGACGCGGTGTTTGGTTAGTCAAAGTGCCCAAATATATTGCTAAGAAGTGGGATAAGGCACCATCGAACATGGAGGTGGGCAAGCTGCGCATTTGCAAGACGCCCGGCCAGAAAGCTCATGTTTCACTTACAGTAACAGATGCTGCACTGCAAGTAGATCCTGATGAAAAAATACCCACAGAACATGTGCTGAATGTTTCACAAGTGACAAATCAAACTTTGGGTGTTTTCTCACATGTGGAGCAAAACGAGGGGGCCAATAGGCGCAAAGAAAAGTCCACAACCACAGCAGCTGGTAGCGAAAATGATAAGCTCTATTTGGAAGGACGCATAGTGCAAAAACTGGAATGTCGTCCCGTAGTTAATGATTCATACATGACACTAAAGTTGGAGTCGATTCGCAAGGCTGCAGAGACACAAAAACGTGTGCAACCAATTGGCAAACTTGTGCAAAATTATAAACCGGTTAAGGATCATGCACATAATATTGAGTATCGGGAACGCAAAAAAGCTGAAGGTAAAAAGATGCGGGATGATAAAGACGGAGTTATGGACTTGCTATTTTACGCCTTCGAAAACCAGCAGTATTATACCATTCAGGATCTGGTTAAAATAACCAATCAACCTTTGAACTATTTGAAAGAAATTCTCAAAGAAGTATGCGACTATAATATGAAGAATCCGCATAAAAACATGTGGGAACTGAAAAAGGAATATCGTCATTATAAGACTAAAGACAAACTAGATGACGACAAAGCCGTAATTGATGGTAGCGATTCAGAATAAACTTAACTGAATGTGCAGCAAATAATGCTCAAATTGAATTTTATTTGTTCCTATTATTTGCGTGAAAGAAAAAAGAAAAAATGGGCTTTTTCAAAATAAAAAAATCAAAAGATATGTTGTTTTGGCTTTATCTTTACTGTCGGTTTACTTTATTTTCCCCCCCTTACATTCCAGCTCACCCAAAACCACCCAACCGTTGGATGGGATCCCGCTGCTCCCGCGTACACTGAGACAAAATTCTCCTTAACTTTTCTCATCTGAAGTCATTTCTATATATATATATATATATATATATATATATATATATATATATATATATATGTATCTCCTCTCTGGCACTTTATATCTTTATTTTCATTAAATATGTCAACATAAAGTGAGATAGTCTTGCCTTGCATCACATCGCATCGCACCCTCATTGTGCCGTGTCGTCCTGTGATTGGTGTTAACATGAACGTGTTAAATTTTCTAACAATGAACAATAAAGATCTTACTCACATAAAATATAGCAATAGATTGAACGATAAACTGATAAAACTATAAAAAAATTAATAAGTACAAGTGAAAAATTCCGTGAGGAATTTGCACGATTAAAAAAATGTGCCGTGGGGCCAGCTCATCACAACACAGGTACAGATTTTAAACCTTCTAACAACACTTCTCTCAAAATGAATCACCTAAAAATTTTGATATGGAATGGCTTTTCCAATAGAGCTGCTGAGCTAGAACTTTTCGCCTACAGTCATAATATATATATCCTGTCAATGTTATGTACAATAATCATGCCAAAGGGGGTGTGGCGGTACTAGTTAGAAAGGGACTGGCCCACTTCCCGCAGCCTTCCTTAGTTAGTAACATTTACCAACTATCTATAGTACAAATATACACCAATATTGGGAAGCTGAATGTGGGCGCAGTATATTTCCACCCAAATCAGAGAACGCAGGACACAGAGTACAATGACATCTTCAACAATCTGGGATCCAAATTCATAGTTGGCGGTGACTGGAATACACGGCATTGGCTTTGGGTAGATTCTACTCAAAACTCTCTGGGAAATAAGTTAGCTAGATGTATTGCCACATCTAGCCCATTGCTAGCCACTCGATCGCCAACTAGGTATCCCTATGAGAATAGAGGAACTCTACTTGCAATGACTTTGCACTCTATCAAGGCATTGCAGACAGTAAAATAAATATTAAAGACTCCTGGGATATTCATAGCGATCACGTAGCACTCTTGGTCACTATTGACACTACGGGTACTAACTGCATACCATTCCACGTTTAATATCCAGAAAGGTTAATATCAGAAAGGTTCAACACAAACTTGACAACAGCATACACCTTAATATGGATCTAAGCTCGGGAGAAGATATTGAGGATGCAATAGATCTTTTAATTAAATAAATCCACGATGCGACAGCTCAGTCAAGTTTTGAGGAGCGCATGCAGAGACCAGCAACCCTGTATACTTCAAATAGGGAAGCAAATGACCTTATAATGCTTAAAATAAGGCATAGACAGCGGTATATAAATACGCACGACCCGGCAGATACAGCAGCACGGCAGATAACGAAACGTTTGCTAAGAATAGCGCTCAATAGCCAGATAACTGCCTTCTTTGAAAATAAAGTCGCAAACATG
Organism: Chymomyza procnemis; assembly: GCA_035046065.1. Taxonomy (NCBI): domain Eukaryota; kingdom Metazoa; phylum Arthropoda; class Insecta; order Diptera; family Drosophilidae; genus Chymomyza; species Chymomyza procnemis. The sequence continues at coordinate 16,325 of JAWNOJ010000008.1, read as the reverse complement.
GACTATACAATGGATGCAGGATACTCGCTCTGGAAGGTTACAAGGCCAACAAAGTGGCAGCCAAAAAGGATTGTACCGATTCCTAATGGCTCAGGCGAATATTGTACATCTGAAGAGAAACAAGCGTCAACTTTCGCCAAACATTTGGAAAAACGATTTGAGTCTTTTGAAATCGCTGATCCCCAGGAGGTCGAAGAAACCATGGAGGAACTCAAGACACCACCACAGATGAGCCTTCCAATAGAGGCCGTGCGTCTCGAAGAGCTAGCTGGTGCCATAAAAGATCTACCGCCACACAAAGCACCAGGTCATGATAGGATCTGTCACTGTACATTGAAGATCTTGCCCAAGAGAGCGCTTCTTTACATTTTCCAGCTCAGTGGAAGATTGCACGCATTATTATGATACACAAACCAGGTAAGCCGGAACAGAACCCTGAATCGTACCGGCCGATCAGTTTGTTGCCATCCTTATCTAAAGTTTGGGAAAAATTGTTAGTGGCTCGGATCGCAAATCTTGGAAACTCAAGCCGAATTCCAGACCACCAATTCGACTTCAGAAGTGGACATGGCACAATAGAGCAAATCCACAGAGTTGTCTACCATATACTGGCTGCATCTGACAATAAGGAATACTGCAATGGAGTATTTGTTGATGTCAAGCAAGCTTTTGACAGAGTGTGGCATGTTGGCCTTTTTACGCGATGCTCAAATCATATTTGGATAACACACAAATTTGAAGTGCAAGTTGGCGATCTGCGATCTCCAATACACACGGGGCAGCTGCAGGTGTGCCTCAAGGGAGCGTGCTTGGCCCGCTCATATATTCAGTGTATACTGCTGATATCCCTTTACCTGGCCAATAATAATAAATAATAAGTCTCTGCTTGCCTCCTATGCAGATGACGTCTGAATGTTTTACTCCTCATCGTGTGACTATGGAGCTGCAGATGCTATCTCCATCTTCTTGAGAGCTGGGCTCAGCGATGGAATAATATGCTGAACGAAGCGAAGGGCATCAATGTTTGCTACACCTGGAGAAGAAGCGTGCCATCTAACGTTTGGCTAAACAGCAAAGTGCTAGAAATCGCATAGGAAGTTAAGTATCTGGGAGTCACCTTAGACAAGCGGCTAATCTTCAAGCCCCATATACAGGCCATACTTAAAGTCTGCGATACAAAGTGGCCAGACTCAACTAGGACTTAAACAAAATCAGCAGACTGCCTTTATAGGCATGGGAGTATGGTGCACAAATCTGGGCGATGGACATCGGGACCTAAACCTGGTAATGGTAGAAAAGCAAATCATCCAGCACACCAGCCGATACAACAACAGGCTGCGTGCACATTCAAATGCTCTGGCTACGTCTTTGGGGACGACCCGAATGGTGCGACGGCTAAAAAGGAGGCAATACCTGAATGTACTTTCGTCTTACAACTTAACTAATGTCTTATTTTTCCATTTTCTAATTTTGTATTTATGTAATTATAATATTATATTTTCATTTTTTTGGAGTAGTGTTATGTAAGCCATTAGCAATGTTAAGGTTAACTATGATAACTGTTTCTCTGCTTAACAAATACATAAAACAAAGTGAATGAACAAAAAACAAATTTCGTGGATATTTCTCTTTTCGCAGCTATACATACATACATACACATATATAGATATTATTTATTTTTTTATATTCGCTTTTTCCATGATTACAACAATTTCTTAAGTTGGTGAACTATAAGTAATTTGCAGAGTTTAGTTATTTACAACTTTACAACTGAGAAATTCATGTATGTGTTAGGTATAATTATTTACATTTAAATTAATGATATGCAAACCAGGAAAATAATATTCATATATATAATATTTCCCTTCCTTTATATACTTATATGCTATGACACTTTACAATCGATTTTGTAAGAATGAGTATGTTCGTAGTCTCCGCTACATTCGTGGATATTTATTTATTTATTATGTTCTAATTAATTATAGTAAAAATTAATTATGTTCACAATTACGTAAAACTATTCATTGTCCTTTCGAATAAACGGCAATCTCTGGCGTTGGCAAGTCCGCGAACAGCAGCAGGGCGTGCCGTATTCTTTCGCATGGATTGGAGGAAGCGGCGGTGTAGCTCTTGCAAGGCCATATGGTAGTTTCCGCCGCTTACGTCAGGCCATGTATTAAAACCGCCGTAACGCTGAAGAATAACTTGGCAACCCTGACAGAATCGAATCAGCAGAAAGTCATTGAAATTTCCACCATATCCAAAACCAAATCGCTTTGTAGTTACGTTTGATGATTTTGTTGTTTGTGGCTTCTTCCGCAATGTACTTCAGTACCCACTGCAGTGTTCCCTTGCATTAGCTCTTGGTTAGAAACGGTCACAACATGTCCTGTCAGCGCGAGCGCCACTTACGTGTGGAACAATTGGTGAAAGTTCCACGTTAAGATTAAATGTATTCTTGTCGAAAACGGGTGCCGGGAGGTGTTGCCATTGGATTGTATAATTGGAATTAAAGAGCTGCGGGCTGATTTCCACGACTATGATGACTGCAAATTAAGACCTAGCTGAAAGTAACCATTCAGATAGTTGACCAAAAGCGGAAGCAGATAGAATCCTAGCATGCAATGCAGCAACAAGCCATTGAATCTCCAGTAAATGAACTTGTCGACATTTTTTACCAGATACAGACAATATTGGCGTACATTGGGATCACATTTGCCTAGCAAAATGGATAAGGCACATCAAATAATCACCACATCGGCTGTGGACTTGATGTCACATCTGAAGGATTCTTTGCGTAGTTCCGCCTGTTCGATGCAACTGATTGACAAACTTCCACGTTTCAGCATGATTATGTATATCGGTTTCTGCAGCCGTCGGCAGGGGCGTGCATTGTGTATTGGTTTTGGGTGACGACTTGCCGTGGCGATGAAGTACTCCAAAAAAGATGAGGTCAGCACGAGTGATTTCTGAAGAAGAGCTAAGAAAATATTATTATTTTAACAATCAAATTAATTAGGTTTGGAGTTATTTTCAAGGGCAGCAAGAAATTGACTTTGATCGGATCGATTGTTTTCGAGAATAACTCAGGTAGATCTTAACGGGTACCGAATCATTATTTGATATTCGAAGCGTCTTTGTATTAGAGATCGCATAAATACGTTCGCCAAAGAATACGTCATCGAAATCGTATTCACCAATTACCCAAACATAATTTGGTTTTAGCGAAATTTACGTTTTTATGTTTTATGTCCAAGCGATGATAAGAGCATAAGGAATGACAAGAGAAGTTTTTATCACAACTCACTCTTGCACGGCTTATGTTCCTTGTCGCCTTGAAGTTGTCGCCCTATCGAAAGCTATGCGCCGCCACAGTGAACACAGTTTCTAAATACATAAATAAACATTATTCATATTATTGTTAAAAAACAAAATTCGTGTTTTAAGAGCAGCTAACATAAAAGCTAGTTGGCATAACAACGAGGCAGTCAATTTATTTCCGTTAACCTTACAAGGTTACAACTAGAACTACCTCCTAAAAGTTAGTTATACACAAACAGAGACTTGCAACTACTTGACATACACACATAATATTCTCACTCTCTCATGTTACAGGTTGTTGCTATTGGTATTAGGATTTATAGTTTTGATCTAAGTTGAGAGAGGTCAGTGGACACTTGACGAAACAAGATTATAATACGAAACATTCATCGTTTCACATATTACTATATACAATGAAGTGCGGCAAGCGTATTCACCTGTGGCTGCCAGTAGGAACTGGAGGGCAACTTGGACAACTTGGGTAATCGCCCATGCCAGAATGCATTGTGAACTAGCAGTCACATGTTGAGTTAGTTCAAGCAAAAGCTCCTTTAGGATTTTAAAATTAAAACTTAAAGAACTCAAGTTAGAAGCTAAACGTGCCAACATATGGACATATATGGACACTCTACTTGGAAAAACAATTGCACGTAGAACAAATGTTCCAATGCAATCATCTGCACATATAAAATGCATAAACGATACAGAGCTGGACCAATCAAATGGATATGACCAAATGCATATATGCATGAAAATAAATTATGCGCAGCTCTTATTAATGAAATAAAGTTTTAAAATACCCTGCACTTTTGGATACATAACTATGTAAACTTATCTATCTACACATTACGAAATATGCTTTCATACATATACTAAAATCAATCAATATCTCTGTCAATAATTGTTGTGTTCTACTGTATGCAACCATATGCAGCAGTGGGGGAATTTGGAGAGACGTGGTTCTCGTTTTGCACTCAATTCGCATTTTCATTGAGTACAGATTGAGTGCTGACGATTCACCCTCAACATCAGGATCAGCAAGCGCAGCGAAGTCGTCGTGAGCAGCCTAGGCCGGCTCAGTCGGCAAAGGGGCGTTGTGTGCGTTGCCAGCTTAAACGCAGCTCCGGCGAAGAAATAGAAATGATATTTACATCAGGCGATGTTAAGACTTCAGTAGTATGTATTGATCTAAAAAAAATAATCACTAAATTATTTAATTAAATAAAAAAGAAGAATGTATACTCAAGTGTAGAGGCGTAGCGAAGAAAATAACAAAATTTAAGTAGGGCGGCCCATGCCGCTGGGTCACAACTTGGGAGACTCTTTATTGCTGGCGAAGGATAAGTTGCTGGGCATCTCCGATTTGCAGAATGTTTCTAAAGTTGCATCGCTGAGCTCAGCTCTGGTGGCGGCCAGCGTGGCGGTGTCTGTCGGGCCGACAAACGTCATACCAACTAGACGGTCACTGGAGGGCTTGCACCAGCAAGCGCAGTAAGAACGCAGCAAGGTCGTCGCGAGCAGCCCAGACCGCCTCAATCGCGGTTGCAGCGTTTGATGCTGTCTGCAAAGGCGCAAAGGGGCACATGGAATGCGCCGCTGGCTTAAACAACTGCTCGGGAAGGGAGCCTCTGGGGCGGGAATAGCTACTCAGTGTAAGGCGGCAAATTTAACAAGCGCACCGCACTAAGGAGCGACAGGCCTCGCCGAGCGGCGTAATGGCGGCTTTGTGCAAGTGGCAAGCAACTTACCGGCTTGGGAGCCGATCGATGCAGGACTCTATTTCTTGAGCTGATGCACCGCGCATAATTTTGCTTAAGTATTAAGCACAAATTATGTTTAAGGCTTCTATTGATCTTTGGTTAAATATTATTATTTTCATGATAACTGTTTGAAAAATATATGTATCTATACACAAAGTATGTATGTCCACTCACAAATTATGCATTAATTTTCGCTTTTTATATTCATTTCCATTTGTTTTCGATATGTACTTGATAGTACATATCATCATAATATATTACTAATATAATCCACTAAATAGCTTAATTTTATCTTAAAACTTATATTTTGCATTTTATTGTTAATATTTTCTTTGCAGCATTTTGCATCGAGTCACACACAAAGAACAAAATTTGCAAACAGATGTGAGCACCGTTACCTAGCGATGTGTATGTTCAAACCGATTATTTTGCAACACTTATCGATAACTAAGCAAACTGCTGTTAATTTCTAATCGCTGAATGTTGTAACTGAAATGTAGAGGTATATTGTGAAAAATCTAAGAATCATATGGAAAAATATGTATAAATAATTAATTTTCAATTAACCCAGAAAGAAAGAGGAATTTTACATTTGCAAATGCAAATTAAAATATAAAATGATTGCCAAAAATTCGTGATATATTAGGGGACATCGATAAATATATCACAGTTTGTTCAATATTTTATTAACATTGTATTATAAACATTAAATTTGTAAGTAAAACAACAATAATCGTTGCTTATAAAAACATTTATAAAAACAAAAAAAATCATTGAAAGAGGGGACACGAAACATAAAAGTTAATTTATAAACTTAGGCTTAATGTTCCACATAATACTAACGAATTAAAACAAACCCAAATAAAAAGTATGAACATTTGATTTAAATTAACAATGTCATGACAAATAATAAGTAAACAATATAAAAAATGTGTAAACGAAAAGTAATAGCAACAAAGTGCACAACTCTTAAAAGCTTAGTAAACCATAAAATATTGTACAAATTTTATAAAAAGTTAAAAAGTAAAAGTTAATATATTTATTAATATATTCAGAAGCCAAACAAAATACAAAAAATACAAAATCCCTGATTTAACCCAAATAGAAGTAATCCGTGTAGCCCAGTGCATTTCTGTAATAAAATTAATTTATCAAACAAAAATTAGGTAAAATTTAATTCGAACAATTTGTAATATTAAAAAAAAAGAAACATAAGTTATAAAATATAAACACAACATATATGTATTTATTTCGTTTTTTTTAATATAAAAAATAAAAATTAAAAAAAAATGCAAAACAAATCAAGTCTCTTGAGAAACTCCTTAGCTCTTCATTCTATTCTATTCTATTTCGCCATCGTAATGAAACTAAATTCCTCATTTACCATTGGACTGCAGGAATGTATTTGAATCACCCAAGGAACCAACAAACAAACCAGTCCTTTATTTATTAATCCTTAACAGCAATTGTTTTTGTAATTGTTTATCAAATTTTGAACTTGATATGAATACGCAATCGGAAGGATATGACAACATGTCGTGAAACAATTACTTCACCATGAATGCCATGCGTAACATGGGAATATGGTATCAACAGTGGTTCCAACTATGGGAACCTTGACGCTTGATTCAAGTACTATAGGTTTTGTACCACAAAGTCAAGGTCCTCCAAACTCCTTCGGCTAGGCAATTGGCACAAATGGACAACAAAGCAGCAGAAGCAGCCGCCCAATATGCGTCATTATTAACGACTTCAGTGAGGCCTTGCGCAATACAGAATCCATTGGTGTACTTCAATCTAATGACGTGTTGACAAATGGAACTGGCAGTTCCTTATTATTATTAAGAAACTTTATCATCCATAAACCGCGGCATTGTCTACTTAATAAAAGAATCCTTTGGTTTTTTTTTATCGTCCTGATATTGTCAAGGAAAACTTTATTAATTTTGCAGAAGCCAAGGACAACGAGTAATAACATTCTGGAGACTACATGGAGTTTAGAATACAAACAAGAAGCGGTCGTAAAGTTGCCTTTAATATCACATCAATGGTTCCATAATTCTCAAGGATACCCATAGTTCCATTTACAGTTTGGCTTTCTCACCTTTAAAGTGAACGGGAAAGTAATGGGAAAGACATCATGTCAAGGATAATACTAATACGCGCACCTAGCAGTATTCATGGCAAGGATTGTGGCTCGCTTAGAGAACAGTTTTCTTTGGAACACTACAACTAATTGAAATACTTATCCACTAAATTAAAAAAAGCTTTTGATCGATCCAGCAGTAATATGTGTTAGCGGATTTTTCCTTAAATATTGGTTGTCAGATTCACTGCAGTAGCACAGATGAATTTCCCTAGCACTGACACCGCTAGCATAAAGACACAATTTGCCTTAAAAATCCCTATTATCCAAAATACCTCCGTTCAGATTCAGTATACTGAAAAGATCCCTGTTCTTCTCGAACAGTTTTTTATCAAGATTCTTATGTTGGTTAACCTATCATTTACTTAATCATTCAATCCAATATTTTAAGACATTCTGCTTGATTGAAAATGTTTTTGAATAGTCGATATGTGATTTAGAGTCCTTCACTTTTTTTTTGGCTATCAGAAATTTTATAAAACTCATCGTGTGTTCTGGCAGTTTGTTACCTTTCATATCGCTTATTGGAGCTAGGAAACATCCAACTCGTTGTGAATGTTGCCATGGCATAGGGGGATTCCCGATACCATTCGTATAGTTTTATTTTGGACATGTTGGCAGAACTTGTAGTACACCACAGCTTGGTTTTCTAGGTCCAAATTTGTTTTATAAACTAGCCTTCTGAGGTGGTGCATGTAACATTAGCACGCTTCGAGATATTGCGAAATCCAAAATTATATGAGTTATTTAGCAAAAGTAGAGTACACAATTTCAGCCAATTTGTCCGGCCAAAGATATCATTGTGTGGCTCAGAGGCCCTAGATATCTTGTAATTATTCTCATATTTTGATTTATTCTTTTTACCAGCAATAAGCTCCGGGGTTTTGTAATACGAATGGTAATGTAATGTCATGGTAATCAAAGAACAATTTTTCGACATCGGCACAAAGATTGGCTTTCAAATCTCAGAGTCGCAAATAAATATGTAAGATATTTCACAAAAACAATAGGACGATCGTTTTCTCCATACAAATTTCTTCTATATGTATCTTGAGATTTGGTAAAATGTTCCACAACAGATTAGGTAAAAAAATGCATATATTTCTCTGACTGATTTGTATCAAATGCATCGGTTCGATAACTAATTTAATAGTGTTATCGAAACAAATAATCGCACATTTCGATAAACCAATGCTTGCAGAAGTGGCGATTATTTGTACTAACTACAGACACACGCAAACATTCACTTGACAGCAGGAAATGTGTAAAGAGCTTCGCACAAATGCAAGTTTACAAGAAAAAGTGAATTTCAAGTTTAATTATTCGTGTTTTTAGAATGATTTTTTAACAATATTACTATCTATATATTGCATAAAGCTTTAACGTTCGATTCATTTAATTGAAATCAAAGAATTGGTGCAAACTGCAAATAAATTGCATTTATTGTTGTTCCTGTATACATTTCCATACATATTTGTTGTTGTTCCATAATCTTCAATAGTTGTGTTCATTTTTATTACTATTTTACAGTCAGTCAAGAACATATTCAATTTTTAACAAAATGAAATTTGTGGCACATATTTTGGCAGGCACACCGGTCTGCGTAAGTACATGCATCCATACATCGTATACATCCATACATCGTATACTGCGTGCATTTCGGAATACAAATTCCAATTTCTAATATATTTAAACGTTTAGGTTGTCGCTAAGAATTATGCCAAGAAGTTTGTGGAAGCGGCAGTGGCAGACCCTGTCAATTGGTACGCAAAAGAAGCTCATAATTTCGTGGATCAATGCTTTTTGGTGTTTGACCTGAAATTTGACGCAACTGTACAGGATTTTCGGCGTGACATTGAGTATCCCTATTGGAAAAATAACTTACATTATGTGTACATAGAGAAAGCACATGTTTATAGCGCAATGGATGTTTTTTTTACACAATTACCACTTTATGTGGCTGTTTACTTTGAAACATTAGTTCAGCGTGTATCGGAGCCGGAGCGGATAGAAGCATTCATCACGATGACTCAACCTTTGCCTTGTTATTTTCGCTTAGTTTATACTTGGTGCATCGTGGCCAGCACCATGTTCAAACAAACATCTCAGCAGCGTGGTATTTTTGCCCAGCCCATCGCTAGACTTTGTAAGCATGATCCTTAAATAACTTTATATTATTATTTTTATTATAATCAGGATTTGTTTCTACTTTCTACACAGCTTTTAGCATTTTAAGAGGCTTGGTTCATTTCTTGCACTCGTACAACTCGAAGAGTTTTATTCTCAAGGATCTTTGCATTACTCTCGAGAGATTGGTGCATTTTGGTCTATAGTAAGTGAAAAGATTTCTGATTACCTCGTTGATTGACGATTGTTGATGTATTACTTATATGGTATTATTTTGTATATTTGGCAGCTATCCTCGCATCAACCGCTTTATTGTCAAACCAATGTTGAGCATTTTTGAGAAACATTACAAAGTATATTTTGATGAAAATTTATACGCAATTAATTTTATGCGTACCGTGCTAATTTGTAAGGTGAGAGAACAACCCATATAATATAAAGTATTTCTAAAACAAAAATGTATATAACATAAAACGAACTTATCGGTACCATCGTAAGTTGCCTCAATCATAGTATACAGACTCCTAAAACGACAAGAAAAAAATCTAAAAAATCAATTCTTAAAAATTGACTGGAAATATTAATTTATTACTCTTAAACACAGAATAACAAAGATAACAAAATAGTGGTGTATGGACTCCTTAAAACAATGGTGACACGTTTTGCGCAAAGTCAAGAAGTTGATGAAAAAGGGCATCTTTATTTGCATCATTTAACGAAGAAACTGTGGGACGACTCATTTATGTTCGAACAACTAAATGATTTGGAAATTAGTGATTCTGCACCGATGCTTAAAGCAGGACTTGACTATTTTCTAACTTTGCAAGAGTAAGTACATACGCTCAATACAATATCTGTTCTCATAATTTAACTAATCTAATACTTGTATCTTTGCAGACACTCGCAAAGGAATTGCTTTGTCGAAAAAATATTCCTAGACGGGATTCTCAATATTATTATCCGCAATAATGATCATTCAGTCAACTCATTGGCAGCAAAATTATACTCGACGTTGTCACAGCGACAATTAACTCAAACGCAAACAATAACGCACATTTTCATAACATTTTACAAAATGCATCGTTCCAAAGATGCATTGTTCTTAACAGAATTGTTAAGAATTTATATCAATGCATTTTTACCATATTGCGGAAATTTGATACGATTTGAATTCATTTTATATATTCTCAATAAACGAGGGGACTATGAAGATTTGACCGTGATATTGGCTTATGCCATAATTGCATTATATAAGATACATCAGGATTCCGCTTTAACGAATGATAGATCCAAGGGGCAAGCGATCTTTATGCTGCGAATTTTGCCACGTTATATTACGGAGGCACCAAATGTTGAAGTACGTGGTATATTGCACAATCTCTACAGTTGCGTAGACATGGACATGCTTTCTGGGGAAAAAGCGGTAAGTAACGAAAATGCATCATTTAGAGAATCAAAACTATATTGATGTCTTGAGGCCAACTTGAATATAAAATTATGTCGATTTATTTGTATTGTATATTGTATATTACTATATTTTTATTTTGTATGTTTTACAGTTGTTATGTAATTTGGAAATATTCTTTTTGAAACAATTTCACGAAGATATGACGCTTACACATGCGCAGTTGAATGAAATTTGTATTAATGTTGCACGCTCGATAAATGTCACAGGTGATACAAGCGCCTTAGAATCTGTAGCAAATTTAACGCTGATCAGATTTGATGCAATTGCATCAATAATTCGACAAAAGGTCTGTAGTGTAATGATGCTTATAATGAATGCAACGATATACAATATTAATAACAATGACTCCATAGGAAAAGATCACAATGGAAGACAACGATATGCTTTTGACAAGCTTGCGTCGTCTCAATGCCATCTTTAAGAATTACGACATACCCTTGGATAAAGTGAAATACTTGTATAACATGCTTTTGACCCTATTTTTGAAAAAGTATCCTCACTGCCAAATTTTAGGTAAGTATTTTGACAGACCAACATAAACCGATTATGTTAAAACGAATTTCAAAATTTATATTAGCTGGCTATGCTTTCGAGACGTTGGCCTACATGTGTATTAACTTGTTGGAGGAGAATAAGAATTGTAAAAAACAGTTCAATAAATCCGTGAAAATGGCTGAACACTTGATTACTAACTGCCGAATCAAATTGGAAGCCGCCTTAACGATCAATCCAAACCAATGTGAATTACGAAATTATCACCAATTCATGTTCTGTGCCATTGCAAAGCTACACGTGCGCTTAGGTAAAAATCTACCTATGGACACAGAAACCCATGAAACACTGATAAAGTTATACCTCGTGGCAATCGAGAATTTGCAAATGGGGGAAGTCAAAATACCATTTGTTACTTTAAGGCAATTAATTCAGTATTCCAGGAACTATATACGAAATGTTGTAATACTATGCCAACCAATCACATTTGGAAGGTCGTGGCCATTTATGGAAGTGTAAGTTTTTTTTTTTTTTTTCCCTTTTTTTTTAAGACCAACCACCCCAACATATTATAAATATTGTAAAATGATCTTTTATGGGTTAGATTGATTTGAGGTTACAATTCAACTTGTAATTTGGATGACAAAACAGGCAAACAAATTCCTTACCTTTTAAACTAAAATCTCTTGTCACACTTAACAAGCCAAACGAAAGATAGTTTATACTTAGGATTGTTAATTCCACTATTGTTACCTTTTTGCAATAATAAACTAGCTGCTTCCAAATACAACTATAGGGCAGTGTGTCAGTCATTCTTTCGAAAGCTTATTGATATTATGAACTAGCATTTTAGAATATCCATACATAAAATACTCACCTATTTTAATTAGTATCAGCGATGAAATTATACAGGACAGAATTGTCAGCCGAACAAGAGAGAGAGATTGGGATGATAATTAGTTTTTAACCGTTGCCACGAAAAAGTGTAAATGCCTACTTCATAGTTCCGGAATTTGTGGGATTGTCACCCAGATAGTTTTTACCATGCAACAGATTTCAAGACTTTAAGAAAACTAATCAACGGATTACTGCTCTTAGTCTTATAGAAACACATGTAAATTAAAACAATATATGAGCCAATGCGATGGTTAAGGGACTGTCATATTTCCAAAAGTATAAAACCTCATATGTTACCACAATATCAAGTTCTTTATCATTTCTCTTGCTGTATATCTATTGCACCATAACCACTGTACGATGACAAGAAATACTATCGGGTAAAACAAATGGATTCCAGGTTTCCTCTTCATATTTATTGCATTAAACTTCATTTTAGTAAGGTTATATTTAATTTCCGATATGTTTGTATATTTTTCCAGGTTGGTTCACTTTCCCATATTATAATGCCTGAAATAAATAAGATCATATACCTTCTACTTAAATGTCGCATTGATGTTTATGCAAACTGTCTCCCACTCTTGTTCACCAATATTGCACCTGAAAGCTCTACCGGGGCCACCGTAATCGTAAGTATTATACAAGAAAGGGCATAATTAATATCTCAATTCTAACCTCAAATCTTAGGACGCTATTGCAGATCATATGGAAATAATTGATGAAGTGGCAAGCCCAATAGATGCTTGGCTACTAAAGTTAAGCACTTTAATAACCACACTCAAAATCTTGGTGAAGAATATTCCAAAATGTAAAAAGAAGTCTGAAAAACAGATAAACTCAATGGAATGCAACCGTTTAATGGCACTGCCTTATATGGTGCCATTGATGGCTCATCTACGTCTAGAAGGACATCAGTTGCAGGCCATGTAAGTAACTAAGTCACTTGTTTTTAAAAAACTGAACGTAACATATTTATTTTTATCTCCAGAAATGGTATACTGAAAAAAATCAGCTATCAATCCCTAAACATTACTGAACGTGAAGAACTCGATAAATTTATGAGTAATCTGGATTTCTATAAACATCTTTGCGAAAGTAACAGCGAATTTGTATCTAGTATTGTGGAAAGTGAAGAGTTTCAAATGAAAAAGAGACCCATTGGTCCCGAGCCTCAATGGTATTTTAACAACCTAAACGATAAAAAATATAACTAAATAATGTTATCAAACAATAATTCAAATCGTAACAGTCATTTTGACTGAGATATATTTATCATTCGAAAAATGTAATATTGATTTTCTTACAATGTTTAAGTTCCATTTTCTTTTATACTTCAAAAAGAACATAAACTTAACTAAAAACTAAGCTTTTCACAAATCGAATCTACGATTGTTTAATATCTTTTAATTATCTGAAGGTCATCCACATTCTTTTTTTTCGTAATGTGTGCATATAACTTAAAAACAACTTATAAATATGGGTAAAGCTCATAAAGCAAATAAATATATGGATTATGGCGTCCTCTCGAAGTAACGCTGTGATTATCTTATCTGATCCTTAAAAAATTGTCAAAGAAAAAATTGAAATTGGTTCCGCTTCTTATTTACGCAAATAATTCTTAAAACTATCGATTCAATTTGAAAACTCAAATAACTAATTCTCTAACTCACAATCATTTTAATACCATGTGATGTCATTACAAATTTACTTAAAATCTTATTCGAAATAAAACGTATGCACAAACGCCAATGTGTTTTTACTTAGGAGCACCGAACACCGACAAGAATCACGCATCTGAGGGTTAAATATAGAACAGCAATTACTTGGATTATGTAGCTATAATCGTTTCAAGTAATTGCATATTATCCCTAAGTCATTGAGACCAATTCGATAAATGTGGGTTTCTAACTTTTTTACCAGCGGCATCTTTTGTTAGTATCCTTTTGAAAATATTTACTCAACATATTATTTAGCTTTATACTATTAATAAGATAAAAATGTTTCCGTTAAGTAATAAAAAAATAAAAAGAATAAAATAATATGCATACTTCATTATATATAAACCGATATTTGGGAAAAGTACATTTAATTGCGGGAAATCATCATGAAATCATCTCTTATGATTCTGATTCTACAATTGTTGCATTAGATTTAGTCATAATTTGAAGAGACTTTCTTTAGGAAAATATTCTGAAATAAGCCTTGACTACTTATTTTTATTAGACATAATGTGGTCTTCTTCATATTGTTTTAATACATCATTAAGATATCATTGATATTTACGCCCAAAACTAAAATTACATCTTAAAAACCGTTTCCTAAAGTTCTTCCAAGCACAAATTCCTTTCCTTGCCTTCTCCGACTGTTTCTTGGCCCAACTCAATTTTTTTGTTATTTACAGTTCTGATCATTTAAAATATTACGCCATTCAGATTTTTGAAATATCATTGAAATTGAAATGAGAAGCAACAAAAGCATTCAAGGGTTCGTTTGTATTGTTGTATGGGTCACAATCTGTGACGTCACTTGGCATTTTTACAAGCGAGTCCAAGTCGTGCATGATCGGTGAGGGTATCTGTGTGTTCTTGTTACGCACGCACGTTCATCTTGCTTGGCTGAGCTAAGAGAATCATGCAAAAATACTGATATTCTTGCAATATCATTTAATAGTATATTTTGCCTATAATTTTTATTCTTAATGAGTAGAAAATAAAAAAATATTTTCGCTTCACTTTGATGGAGTCACCCGTGTTGCGTAGAGATTCGTTTGCCTTTCAATGTCCGAAATGCCCATTCCACAAACACCTCTGAAGCCCACTGCCTAGTCGTACTTAAAAAAACCGCACTCAGAAGCATATCAAGCGTTGTAGCTACGACAGGGGCACGGCGGGCCCAGGCGCAGTGGACAAAACGGGGCTAGCGGGCACCTGATCACATCCAGCGGTTGATTATTTAGCGATAGTTGTAATAAAAGGGTTGGAAAATAAAGTGAACCGACAGTAAAGATAAAGCCAAAACAACATATCTTTTGATTTTTTTATTTTGAAAAAGCCCATTTTTTCTTTTTTCTTTCACGCAAATAATAGGAACAAATAAAATTCAATTTGAGCATTATTTGCTGCACATTCAGTTAAGTTTATTCTGAATCGCTACCATCAATTACGGCTTTGTCGTCATCTAGTTTGTCTTTAGTCTTATAATGACGATATTCCTTTTTCAGTTCCCACATGTTTTTATGCGGATTCTTCATATTATAGTCGCAAACTTCTTTGAGAATTTCTTTCAAATAGTTCAAAGGTTGATTGGTTATTTTAACCAGATCCTGAATGGTATAATACTGCTGGTTTTCGAAGGCGTAAAATAGCAAGTCCATAACTCCGTCTTTATCATCCCGCATCTTTTTACCTTCAGCTTTTTTGCGTTCCCGATACTCAATATTATGTGCATGATCCTTAACCGGTTTATAATTTTGCACAAGTTTGCCAATTGGTTGCACACGTTTTTGTGTCTCTGCAGCCTTGCGAATCGACTCCAACTTTAGTGTCATGTATGAATCATTAACTACGGGACGACATTCCAGTTTTTGCACTATGCGTCCTTCCAAATAGAGCTTATCATTTTCGCTACCAGCTGCTGTGGTTGTGGACTTTTCTTTGCGCCTATTGGCCCCCTCGTTTTGCTCCACATGTGAGAAAACACCCAAAGTTTGATTTGTCACTTGTGAAACATTCAGCACATGTTCTGTGGGTATTTTTTCATCAGGATCTACTTGCAGTGCAGCATCTGTTACTGTAAGTGAAACATGAGCTTTCTGGCCGGGCGTCTTGCAAATGCGCAGCTTGCCCACCTCCATGTTCGATGGTGCCTTATCCCACTTCTTAGCAATATATTTGGGCACTTTGACTAACCAAACGCCCCGTCCTGCATTCGATAAATCCAATTGGTTGTCTTGTCCAATTTGGGCTTTGCCTTTATGGTTTTTAGACATTTTCAGTTAATGACAGCAATGACTTGCAGTTAATGGAAAAAAAATTAAATGGCCGTCCTAGGCAAATTCTTCTTATTCACGAGCAGTTCTATGAGGTACAGCAGGAAGTTAGACCAAGGCAAAGTA